>CM019148.1:333147790-333374424 GCA_009733165.1 Naja naja | reverse complement strand
TCCTTAGGGACAGGACCTGCAACATTCCTTGCCTTCCTGCTCTAGTGGGTCAGGTGGATGTGACCAGCAAGAGATGGTCCCTCAGATAATCTGGTCCCAAGCCATGAAGGTGACAATCAGCACCTTGATTGCACCCTAAAGCAAATCAGTAACCAATGCAGTTCCGCATGAGGGGTGACACATGTCTACACTGAGGTCTGCACAAAACCATGTGGCTGCTGAATTTTGCACCAACTGGAACTTCTGGATGGTTTTCACGGGCAGCCCCATGTAGTGCATAGTGCAATAGTCAAGACAGCAGGTGATTATTGCACGAGTGACCATGAGTAGGGATTGTTGGTCCAGGAAAGGGCATAAATTGGCACACAAATCACAGTTGTGCAAAGGCCTTCCTAATCATGATTATCACCTGATCTTTGAGAAGAAGTCGTGAGTCCAGGAGAACCCCCAGATTACACAAAGGGTCTGTTTGGGGCAATGCCACTCCATCCAAGACCAAAAGCGGCAATTCTGCAGGGACCAAATCCAGAGCCACTTGGTCTTCAGTTTCAACTCATTGCTCCTCAGGCTCTGTGAGAGGGAGGTCACAGCATTGCTTATTTCACCACAAGCTGAGTTATACAGCTGAGTATCATAGCATATTGATGATATCTAGTCCATGGTGATGGATGATCTCATGCAATAGCTTCAGGTGGAAGTTAAATAGGAGCAGAGAGACCCAGCCCTGCAGGAACCCACAAAGCAGTGGGGAAAGGCTGGATCTCTTGCCTCCTATTAATGCCAACTGAGAGCACCCACAGAGGAAGGAAGTGAACCAGGATAGCACACGCCTCTCACTCCCAACCCCCAAAGCCACTCCAGAAAGATACCATGGTCAATGGTATCAAAAGCCACCAGTCAAGTAGAGCAAGGATGGATGCACTACCCCATCCCATTCTCACCAGAAATCAGAAAAAGCACAATCAATTTCATTTCTGTCCCATATCCAGGCCTGAATCTGACTGGTATGGGTCTAGACAATTCGTTTCATCCAGAAACCTCTGGAGCTGCCACACAACCATTTGTCAACAATCCTCCCAAAAGGGAAGATTGGATACAGATCAGAAATTATCCAAAGGATGGAATCCAGTAATGGCTTCTTGAGAAGAGGGCAGATTACAGCCTCCTTAAAGTGCTGGGACACTACCCTTCCTGTAAAAGAAGCATTAATCATTGTCACAGTCCACCCATCCCACATGTTACTTTCCGGGAAGCTTTCAGAAACCAGGCGAGACATGGGTCTAAAACACAGGTGCTTAGGCACATAGTCCTTAGGATCCTGTCCACTTCCTCAGGAGCAACAGGGTCAAACCATTCCCAGATAACAGGGCAGGAATCTGCCCCAGGGGCGTCCACCGGACCAGCAACAATCCCAGCATCTAACTGAGAATGAAGTTGAGTGATATGTGATACCTTTGGATTATTTTCAGAGGCTCGTAGCCCTAGGAAGAAAAGTTGCTTTATTTAGTTATTTTAAAAAATCATCATTAATATAATCCCCAAATCGTATATCGGAACAGAATAGGACAAAGTGTAAGGCATAATAAAACAATTTCATTATGTCTTATACTTCATCCTATTCTCTTATTATATCAATACTGATGAAATCAGGCCTGTACAAGATAAGTCAATTGAGTGAAGCAAATTTAGGTTCACATGAAGGAGAGGCAGGATGCCATAGGTCTTTCTTTTTTTATTCCCTTTGAATGATTCAATTGTATTTGTTGGAGAAGCAACCTCTGCAATGGGAATATTTTTTACCTGTATAGGTTCTGCAAAGCTACTGTACCTCCAACTCATGGAGAACCTATCTGAATAGACTTGTCTCCCCATAGGATAAGTTCTGTATCTAATACATGAGGGAAAGTTGAGTGAAACGATGGAAGTGTGAAGGAAAAAATGATACCACCACCCTTTCATGTGGTCCAACATGTGTAGGACCATAAAATCCAAATAGGATGATTGAAGCTGCTTCCTGAGGTAAAATATGTCATTTGCTCAGATTCTATTGAAGGAAACTTCTAAATTTTGTAGGCCTTATTTTCAATCTCCACTAATGTAAATGTTATTTTTGGAAAGTTATTGAAATAATTTTGATGAGGGACCAAGCAAAATGAAATCAGTAACAGTTTAAAAAATGCTTTAAGTAAGTATGCATTGAGAAGCAGGGTGACATAAATGGTTTATGCCTGTAATTATTTAGTGCCAGAAGCAGGGGGTGGGGTGAAGGAGAAGTAAAATTGGCAAATATTAAGCAGTGGCAAATGACTTAAGCAGGAAATACAGGCAGATATATTTCACTCAATTTAATTTGGCATTTAACAGCAAAAAATTAAATTAATTAATTGTATCTAGTGGTACAAAGATGCTGCTGGCAAGCACCGAGTCCAGAGACTGAGTTTGGTCATTGATTTGTCACGTGACTTCATCTTTCAGTAAACTGAAACTTTTTGTCTGAATTATACACAGGAAGGAAGCTGATTCCATGTAATGAAATGAGAATCAGGTTGTGTGAATGGCTTTGCTTATTTTTTTGGCAAAATGTTCCTTCTGAAGAAGTGTAGAAGTCACAAACGTAAAAGAAAGAACACATTAATTAATACTGTGGTTAATTCTGCTCTATAACTGCAGGTAAAAATTAATATCAACCTTAAACAACAATGGCCATTTTGTGTTTCTAACACAAAATGATTCCTGATTCTTTCTTACTGACTTATCTTACATGTTGTTTGTCATTTCCCCAAGATTTAGAGAAAACAATTAACAATCTGAACAATACAGTCTTAGGCATTCTTACCCAAAAATCCTACTGAAAACAATGAAATTTGTGTCATGGAAACTATGCTTAGAACTTAATTAAGCTTTCCTCTGAGTAATTATTCTCTTCAGATTCTAATGTGAGAATATTATTGGGTTATAATTTTTTGGAAGCAAAAATATACTTGTTTTAGTCTGGAAATGGCTACCTACACATAACACCTCCTGTGGTGACACAATCACATTTTGGCCACTTGGCAACTGGTTCACATTTATGGTCATTGGTAGCATTCTGTGGTGATGTGACCACATGTTTTGGTAGTTTTTTTTTTTGCCAGTTTCCTGCATTTACTTCTGTTTTCCAGCAAAACATGCCAATTGAAGAAAATTGCTTAACAACTGCAGCGCGCTAACAGCTGGGGCAGAAAAGGTCATAAAATTGGTCACAATTACATTGTGACCTATTTAATGACCACCATGACTTATGACTGTAATTCTGGGCTCAATTATGGTTGCAAGTCAAGGAGTTACAGATATGTATATGGATTTGATAATGAGTCAAATACATAATGCCATGTATTTCACAGTCCACTCATGCAGCATCAATACTGCTATAATTAAGAGAAGCTACAGGTAGTCCTCAAGTTATGAATGTAATTCCGAGGATTTGTAGGAGTGAATCTCGTACTTTGAATGCAATCACTTCCTCCTTTCGCACATGCATTCGCTAATCAAATGTGTGGCTCGTTAAGTGCACATGAGGTATCTCAGGGTGGGAAAGGCCGGGGTGGTGGTGGCAGGCTAGTGATGGAACAGGACACCTGCTTCAGACTACTCAAGGCCTCCCCAACCCACTGAAATACCTCATTCTCCTTCCCTGAGGTTCCCACAATTGCTCTCCCCATCCTGCCATGCTGGGTCACCTACCTTGTGAAGTTCTGTCTCCTCTCCAGCCTCTCTGTTTCTTTGCCTGCTCCTGGTGAGCGGTGAGATCAGAGAGCAAGCAGGATGAGTGTGCCCTGCTTGGCTTCTCTGACTCACCGAGGCTACCTGCCACTTCTGGAGCAGCGGGCAGCCTTGACTCTCCTCCAAAGTCTTCAAGCCTCCCTTTGGTGTGAAAAAACTTTTCATGGAATTAGGCTGATCCTTGGATAGTAAGGAGATAGTAATCTACAGAAGGTGGTATTGAGGATTTATGTTCAACTCCATGATGGGGATCTACAAGATTCCATTTTAACTTCCATGCTGTTTAACATTTGCATTAAGCTATTGGCTAAGATAATTTATACATTTAGTATGCTTTTGGAACATTGGGCAGGATTGGGCCTTGAGGACACTGTTTTGCAATCATTGGACTTCTTTCAGCCAGGCTGTGTCCAAAAGAGGGAACAAGAGAGCAGGACCATGCCAAAAATAATGACAGGAAAGATGGCTCCAATAGGACTCATAGCTACATAGGGACAGGTTCTCCTTTCATTGATTTCTTAAGCAATTCCTTCCACAACATATTTGCAGGGTTTGTGGCATCTTCTTCCATTCCTTATTTGGGGGAGGAATAGTTTAAAGTGATTGGGAAGTGGGGAAAATCTTTGTGGGGACCGGGCCCCACAAAAGAAATAGCTATATGATCCTCTTTCTCTTCCCTTCCTCATTTTCCTCCCTTGGTCTCAAGAGCATGGAAGGAAGGGTATTGATTGAGTTTTCTCTTGCCATTGAGGGGTGCAATCTGACAGGTACAGTGGGAAGCTCAGAGTACTCTATTTATACTCCTGTTGGGGAATAAGCCTCTGATATGTAGACCTGTGGTCTCCATCTTGTTCCCCAGTTTCTGTCTACCACAAAAGTGAAATCACGAGGTGTCTACCACAATTAAATGGTTAAACATGAGAAATATTTTCCTCTGTTTGAGATATTGAGTATTTACTCGGTTATGTGAACCAGTCTTTCTCTGGGACAATGTTCATCATAGCATCTAATCATAAGTGAGAAACTGTAATTTGGACTGTATCCTGAATAGGAGGAGATGCCAGCTAAAAAGACTATTAATTCTGTGTTGCTTGCTAAATGTATGTTGAAAGTTAAAATATGGATAAAGCCTTTTAAAATAACTGGTAGGCACCTGATGAATATGTGAAGGCTATGTCCTATCACATATTTTATAGCTTTGGATACTTAATGGCTACCTTTTCTGTCTGTGATTGATGCTGTGCTAAGATTAGGTCAACTTTGTACCAATATGCAAGCTGTTCTCAACTGTAATATATTTTAGAGACACCATTCTCCTAGGATACTTATTGTATTAGGCAAATGAAAAGCTGTAAACCTGATATTGAGCCTGGAGGCTTTTTCCTTAGATGCTAATGATAGAGATGGCAACAAATAGGCTTGCATTCAATAGCCGACCATTTAAAAAAACCTAATGATTATTCTGTCTTCAAAATGTTGCCCTTAATTTTCCAGAGTCGTTTCAGACCAGAAGACAATAACTGATTTCGAACTCCATGAATAGCTTCTTGGGTTCTGTTTTGGAAGATGAGCAGCAGTTAGCCTTCTGTCAAAAAGCAATTTTAAGCCAATATCTGTTCCACAATATCTTTTTTAAATTGAATTTGATTCAGAGAAATAACATATTAGGATGTAATTCCATTTTTTTGAGAAGTTTGTCTAATGCTATCATTATCTGGGCTGCAAAAGCTTAGATGACCACTAGATGGCAGGACAGCAGATTCCTTCTGCTTTTTTCCTCTTTCCTGCCCTTGGTGGCCAACTGAATTTCCGCAGTGTACCTCTGGTAATCTTAATAATGTCGATTATTACTGTATGTTTCTCTTTGTTACACAACTATGCTGGACATTGGGTTGTTGTTGTTGGCAGTGGAAGTGGTTAACCTCTCCTAAATGTGTCTACAAATATTTCCTGTACAGAAAAGCTAGTGAGATGGAGAGTCTTGCTCCCAGATTTAGCAAAGTTGTAAAAATATTGCTGCAAATCTAATACAACATTGTTTAAACACAAAGAAAAAGTTAGAGACACTTCAGTTTTTCAAAACATCAGAATTTAAGCAATTTAGCTTCAAAATCTCCATGTTCATTTATGTGCAGTTCTGCAGGTTTTGTTCTTTCAGTCACAAATACTATAAATGGAAATTTAATCCATCCTATTAAAAATTAGAACAATACAGCCATATAAGTTTGTCTAAATAGTTGGAAGCTGAAGGTTTGGATCTGTAAATTTCATTTCATTTCATTTCTTTCACTGTGATTTTAAACCTCAGAGATAATCATTTAACAAAGTCACTCAATGAACAACTTTCATGACATCTGTGCAGAAGTAGTATTCAGCAGGTTCTGACCAGTTCTGGAGAACCGGTAGCAGAAATTTTGAGTAGTTCAGAGAACCGGAAAATACCACCTCTGATTGGCCCTGCCCCCATCTATTCTCTGCCTCCTGAGTCCCAGCTGATCGGCTGGGTCTTCTTTTGTTGCCCTGCACAGGAGAATGGAGCTGGAAAGCAGGTTAGTGGGGTGGGGAGGGAATGGGATTTTGCAGTAACCCCCCTGGAGTGGGGTTAGAGTAAAGATTTTGCAGTATCCTTCCCCTGCCATGCCCACCAAACCATGCCCACCAAGCCACACCCACCAAGCCATGCCCGCAGAACTGGTAGTAAAACAAATTGAATCCCACCACTGCATCCATGTCAACCATACAGCCACAGCCTGGTTTGAAATAAAAATAATAATTAATTAATAATAATAAAAATATGGAGAAAGAATACAGTTGGTTTTAGAAGTCTTTGCATTTCCCAAGAAAAGTAGTAATAGAGACTTTCTGGGCTCTATGCTAATATATGGAGTTGCAGTGGCTGTTATTGTATCCACAGATATGATCCCTTGTTTCACTTGTTTATGTATTAATAACACCTAGGCTGGATCAATGTAATGCACTTTACATAGGGCTGCCTTTAGAATAGTCTGAGAACTTAATCTGAAGCATATTGTATTAGTGGGTGAAGGCAATCAGCTCTATTGGTTCTCAGTATATTTGTGAATCTGATTCAAAGTGATGATTGTAATTTTTAAAACCTTAAATGTTTGGAACCAGGTTGTGATGGATCTCCTTAATCCCTCTACATTTTAAGATCAAGAATTGAAACCCATCTAATATATTTTTGCTAGAGTGGATTGTCATGTAGGATCCACAATCACTATAAATTTCTAGCTAAAACCTGAATAGTTAATTGTTCATGTTTTGTTTCCCCAAGTGAGTTTTATTGTCCTGCTTTAGATTTTAGTTATTTTCATGTTTTGATTTTTATAATCTTCTAGGTAAAAAGTTTTAAATGCAACAATTTGAAATTGTGACAATGTTTGCTGTTTTATTAACTGTATGGTCTTCATTGTTCTGAACCACCTTGAGAAACAACTGACCTTGAAGATGGCCTTGAAGCTAATTAAAGATAAAACAATAAGCATCAATATGCTTTAATGAGACTTCATTCTGCTTTCAAGCCTCCTTTCTCAATAGCCTGCTTTGTTGTATTTGATATATTCAAGATTGTTTCTAACTGATTTGCTTTTTTCAAAATATACTTCCAGATGGATGGGTTTTAGAGTTATTTAATAATTGGTCTTACCTTATATACCTTTAGCAGAACTGAAATATATTTTTCTAACATTTTGGAAATACTGTATATTTTTTTAACAGGGGTAGTCCATTTCACAGTGTTTATATTTTCAGTCTGGCATAGTTGAACAGGTCAGGTGATGATACCAAAGAGGGCATTCTGACAAACAGGGTACTCAATTCTTCTGTGAACGGAGAGAAATCTGTCCATGGGGAGAGACCCTCACTTGGTGGAAGAGAGGTTTTTTTCCTCTCCTAGTAAGAACACATTCTGAAGATGTATTCAATTGAAGTATCTTGAATAAATTCAGGTGAAAGCTGGACAGCTTTCAACTCTGTAATTCTATTGTCCCCCAGAAAGGGGAAAATAATGTTTTTCTAGAGTTATCTGAGTTACTTTCTTTCTAACTAAAGCCAATGGGAAGAAAAATACAAAATCATGCATCATTGTAGAACCACTGAGTTGGAAGTTATCTCAGACATCATATAGTCCAGCTCCCTGCTTGGGGCATCAGAAAATGTATTACTGAAAATGAAAACGAAAGTAGTCATTTGTTTCTTCTGCATTTCACTTTCTGTCCTGGCAGAGGATAAGAGGAATACAGAAAGTGGCTATTCTTACACCACAGTGTAAGAATTGATATGAACCACAGAGTCTTAAGTAGCCCCTCCCAATTTTATGGTGCAACAAACAATCAGTGGGTTGCAAAGGACATAATTTCAGTTTTTAAAGAACTTTACAGTCTTTGTAAGTTCAAAATCAGATTTGAAATCTTCCCTATTCTTGATCATAGTATCTTTCTGGGCCAGTTTAGGGATTGAGAGTGAGAAGTGTGGTATTATGGTGGTTCTTCTCCTTTATCCAGGTTTAATTTTAGTAGAGAGAGAGATCAGGACCAAAGTCCCTGTTTCGAGGGGCACCTCAGGGCTTACCTATTTCCCTGTTCTTATTTGACATTTATATGAAACTAATGGGTAAGGTTACCCTGAGTTGATTAGGTTATACCATGAAGGTTGTTTCCCAATATCTAGAAACCATGGGGGTTTGGATGGAGAACAAAAGGCTTTGGCTCAACCCTGTCATGACAAAATCACTGTGAGTATTAAGGCTACCCTGGTTGATGTAGATTTTCCAGCCTTAACTCTGCTTGGGGATGGACTTCTCCAGTCAGAATTAGTGTGCAGTTTGGAGGTTCTCTTGTTCTTCTGGCTTCTGTTTGAAGAGCAGGTGGCAGTCATGGCTTCATGGGACCTTTGTACAGGTTTCTCTTGTTCATCAACTGGGCCCTGGATTATGAGGCCATTCATGCCTTAGTCACCTCCCATTTGAATTGCTGTAATATGGTAAAATGTTCTAAGAGCATTTACTATAGTAACCCCAATAGGAGGTCACTAATGGGACTGCATTGAACAGCATTTGAAAGCAGCACCTGATCCAGAATGCAGCAGCATGGACAGTTTTGGGTATTTCTTGTTGTGCTCATATAACACCACTGCTCTATGAACTGTATTGACTACAAATAGGTTTCTGGATGAAATTCAAGGAATACTTAAAAAGCCTTAGATGGCATAAGGCCAGTTATTTATGGGACTGCTTCTCCCTCATGGTTTCTTCTTGCCCCACCAGATCTTAATAGATTCCTTCTATTAAACAGTGTAATCTTGCTGGATACAGGAATTGTGCCTTCTCAGTGGTGGTGCATTCCCTATGGAGCAGCAACCCTCTGGAGATTAACATGGTCCTGACCGTGCTTTTTTTAATTATTATTTATTGAAATTATTTACCATCCATCTCATAACAAAATAGCTCTGGGCAGCTTTCAACATTAAAACATTAAAATCCTAACCAAAAATACCTCTAAAACAATAAAAATGGAAATCCCAATCAAGATAAAATTATAGTTAAATTATGTTAATCTTTCATAAGATATTAAAACTTGGTTGTTCCCTAGTGTGTTTGGGGTGTGTGGTTAGGTGAGGTTAGGTTAATTCTCCTTATTAATGTGGTTATTTTATTCCGTATGAATTGGATTGCATTTATGGCCTTGAACATTTGCTTTTGTTGAAAGTATAATTGGTGTGGTTTTAATTCTTGTACACTGCCTAAAATCGCTTTGCGGAGATGGTTTAATAAATAAAGACATATCCATGAAAATACTTTAGATCATAGATAGGTAACCTATAATCCACGGGACTCCTGAACACCCCCGATATTTCTTCAATATATTGCAATGTCCCCCTCATGTCTCTGCCATGTCTGTGTCTTATGGCAATCTTTTCAACTGTTTGATTTAAATAAAAAATCTAATACTAATTTTTTTTGCCTTTGGTTTTTTTTCTTCTTGTTTAAGAATATTAGTTATATTTTTCACTAGAATATCCTGTTCTTCCATCCCTGCTTTTTAGAGCAGCTGCAGACACTGTTATTTAGTTGTAAAACCTAGATATCAGCAGTATGGCAAAAGAGGACAAGTAATCCAAAAGTGATGCAAGAAATCCTCACAACTCACGTACCTTCATCAAGCACTGGGATGCAAGTATCCATGCCTATGTTGTAAAGGGTACCTTTGGTCTGAAAATAGTTTTTACACTCCTGCTTTAGGTAGCTTAAGAGTCTTTGGTAGCCCATTTTATTGTCTACTTTAGAAAAAGCTTTTTGCCTCCTTGATAGTTCACTTTACCTTAACTGTAAGTATCTCTATTATCTTAGGAAGATTCAACATTTACCCTTTACAACATAGGCTCTTGTATGTTTAATAATCCTATCACAGAGTCATATGTTGAGTTTGGTAGTTACTGATGAGATACAGAGAGAGGGAGAGAAATACTATTTGCTATTGAGATTGAACTAATGATTTTTAAATTTCATGGCTTGGATTCTGATTTTTGTCACATAAATGGAAGATCTATTTGATATGATATAAGGTCTGGAGATCTGAGAATTGCTTATCTCCTATCATTTCTGCCAACTCTGTATATTCCAGCACAGTGTATGTTCTCCAGATCTCCTAGATTAAATACTGTTATCTTATGGGACCTAGGAAGCAGGCACTCTCAGTCACAGCCCATACAGTCTGGAGCAGAAATCCTGGGCTGTTTGTCTGATTTTATGTTTTTAGCTCTTTTACATTTTGTACACTGCCCAGAGTACACTAGAATTGGGTGCACAATAAATTTAAATAGAATAGAATTCTTTATTGGCCAAGTGTGATTGGACACACAAGAAATTGTCTTGGTGCAAATGCTCTCAGTGTACATAAAAGAAAAGATACATTCATCAAGAATCATAAGGTACAACACTTAATAATAGTCACAGGGTACAATAAGCATTCAAATCACACTAGGAAACAGTCAATATAAATCATAAGGATACAAACGACAAAGTTACAGTCATACAGTCTCAAGTGAGAGGGATGGGTAATAAGGAGTGATGAGAAGATTAATAGTAATAGTGGTGCAGACTTTGTAAATAGTTGGACAGTGTTGAGGGAATTATTTGTTTAGCAAAGTGATGGCTTCGGGAAAAACTGTCCCGTGTCCAGTTGTTCTGGTGTGCAGTGCTCTATAGCATCATTTTGAGGGTAGGAGTTAAATAAAATCATCTATGTCCATTCACAATAAAGTTTGTGTTACTGTAGTAAATTTTGGTGGTGGAATAAGGAGGGAGGATGTGGGAACAGGTAAATCTTGCTGATTCTCCCTTCTCAAGTTATAGCACTCTTTTTACAGGGTGCTCTTTTTACAGGGTGTTCTTCATTTTGCTCTGTGTATATGTGTGTGTGCATGTGTGGGGCAGGCGAAAGTGGAAAATAGGAAAACATATCTCCCCTGTTAAACTAATTTAAGCTTCCCTTGAGCAAACTCACAGAGGTCTCCTACTGGCAAGAGGATCAGAATCCCACCCTATGTGATAAGAGTTAAAAATGAGAATGGACAGAATACACTGATATGCCAGATATTTTTCACTTTGTAAAAAATAAAAAATGTATCTCAAACCATACTGGTAGCCTGAAATTCTATTGACATGTCTTATAATATTAATTGCATTTATTTTCAAGAATGAAAGTTGCCTCTCATTTCACATGACTTTGTTAGCTATCCTGAGTTTTATTTCTAGACAAACGTCAGAAAAATCTAAATCCGTGTATGTCCACTGTTTTTACTTCAGTTTCTGAACTTTCAATTTCGATTTTCTTTTTAATAACTCAATAATGTTTATACATAATTATTCAGTTCTTTTACTGGGATCTCACACTGGTTTAAACTTGAATATTGTTAATGTTGCAGCCATTTGCAAGGATATCTTTTAGTGAGTATAGAATCATGTAATTGAAAAAGGGACAATCCTCCTCCTCCCAGAATGAACAGATGGAAGGTGAATTTAGAAAGGACTGTACCTTTCTTTAAATGTCAGTTATTGTATTGGATTTCATTATGTTTATTCAGGACAGATGGCCATGTTTAGGATCTGGACTAGGCTGATAGCTATTATTGACATGATAATGTCAGGAGAAAATGTCCTTTGGCTAAGATGCTTATTTTGGCAGTTTATCATGATAAGAGTGAATAGCTCCATAGTCTCATATATAAATTGCAGATAATATAACTGTCCTGTCCATACACTGTAGCAAGCATCATGTAAGCAAAAACTCCATACACTAGAAAACAAGAGAATGAAGCTCCTTATGATTTCTTTGAGGCAGCCAACCTTCTTTGGCATATCTTTTTGGGTTAGCAATATAACCAATTGTTCAGTTTAAGCCATGTGACTTAGGCCTGCTTCTATCCTTGTGTCACTTTTTTCACAATCCTTTAGAACTTCTTCAACTGTGTTAGTGGAGATTACTGTTGCTCACTAAGTAATTTAGGGATTGATTCTCAAGTAATATTAGCTTCCAGTTAAGAGAGCAGAATCTTCAATTGACCAACCTTATAAGCAAAGAGGTTAAATATACTGTAGGAGATCAGTCAAACAGAATGTGGTTGAATGGGGGATAGATACTTTGAGCAGTATGAGAAGACACTAATTTAACCCAATAACAGAAACTAGGTAGAAAAGCTAAGATTCCTTGTCACTGAATAATATTATTCCTCATAACTGGGTGAGTTCTTTCAGTCCTTCAGGAAGGCCTGAAGTGGTTGGCTAGATCAGACTGAAGTCACAAGAGATCATTAGAACTAAATACAAAATACATACTTTTGTCTTTTGGGTTTGCTCATCATTCTAATGCCAAATTTTAGCTAGATATGGCCAACTATTAAAAGAATGATAAATATTCCTCAGGCTGAACCACTTATTTTTAGATACCAGTGCTCATTTAAAGTTCTTTATCATGTACACTCTTAAAAGCTAGGGAGGGCAGAAAGATCCAGAATGGAAATTAGTAAATTTCCATATTCTAAAACTGCTTGGAATAATAGCAATAGCACTTAGACGTATATACTGCTTTACACCGCTATACAGCCCTCTGTAAGCAATTTACAGAGTCAGCATATTGCCCCAAACAATCTGGGTCCTCATTTTACTCCACCTTGGAAGAATGGAAGGCTGAGTCAACCTTGAGCCTGGTAAGATTTGAACTGCCAAATTGTAGTCAGCTGGCAGTCAGCAGAAGTAGCCTGCAGTACTGCACTCTACCCACAGCTCTAATATTAAATGAAAACCTATAGTCATGGAAAAGATAGTTAAATTAATCCCATTGCTCTTATTCATGCCTGACTTAGAAGTATAAAATAAGTAAAATATTTGTAAATGCCTGTTTCATCTTTAACTTCAACTTTATCAGTGCACTCTTCTTCATATATCCTATTCGGTTTGTTAAATATACTTTCTTTACTTTAGCTGCACCTTAACAATGCACCTCAACTATGCAAACCACAGGGAAAGTAATTATATATTAGTCTTGCTTGAAGCTACTCTGATATAAATCTGTATAGATAAGTAATTAAATTTAAGAGTGGACTCTGCTTCTAATGAAAGATCTACAGCCTAGTCTGTGTATGCTAGAGAGGAGGAAGTGACCAACTGCTGATATCGATATCATCATCATCATCATCATCATCATCAATACTCATGTGCTTGAAATTGTTTGAATCAAATCTCTTTCTACAAAGGAATGTCCTCTGTTTCAGAAATGATGGAATGTGGAGTAGTCTAAACATGCCCCCTGATTGGCATGTGTGGATGCAGAAAGAGAGCGACAAAGAGAAAGCAGGGGTGGGGAGGGGAGGGGAGGGGGAAGGACATCAAATGAAATAAGATTACAAAAGAAGCCCCCAAAAGTCATGCTTTAATATTGCATGCTCATCTTCATCAATCACTGAAGCAATACCCCCTAGATCAGTGCATTAACTTGTTTATCTTTTACGAGGGAAAAGGAGAAAAAAAAACTTCATAGCTTCATCATTCATTCCAGAGTGAGGGGGAAAACAAAAGCCAGCCACCGAAATTTGCATGGTGCTCAATTATACATTAGTGAACATCACTTGGCAATCTGTTCATATCAATTTAATTGGATTTTAATACTGCCTCTGATCTTGTTTTCTAATTAACAGCAGTGCCTGGCAATAAAGCAGAACCATGCACCCAGCAACACCTTTGATCTCAACCATATGGAGCTCCTCCGTGCTCTTGGAAAAAGAATCTCCTTTTCCTCCGATGCAGGCCGAGAAATATTAGGGGCCCCCAGATGGCTGCATACTACTCATGACTGCGACTTCATTGATTATTTTCTCTTCTGATTGGTCCTGATTGAAAATAAATAAAACATGCACTTGGAACTGGATGCAAATTGGTGTCACAATCTTTCGGTGATGTTGATCATTTTTCTCAGCTCCTTCTTTGGATGACAAGCGTTTTCAGTAAACATTAATTGACTCAATGGTCTGTATTTAGGAGCAGCGCTTTTATCACCAGAACCTTGTGTTTTATGTATAGCTACTGTCCTCCAAGCGCAGAATTTTAATTACGATTGAACCAACCTAATTGTTCATTCTTTATCTTTCTGATGCTATCAGCATAGGAAAACTATTTAAGCCTGATTTGAGAATAGCAGTATGTGATTTGTATCTGCTTTTTAATAGCTTGCTATTGACAGAGAGTTCTTTAATTTTCTTATGTTATTATTTCTCCCCCCCCTCCCAGATCAAACCTGAAGAGCCCTGTGCTTAAGAAGAACAGTTGCTGGCATGTCACATTTCATGGGTTCCCCTTGTAGCTAATGGTTTTATCTGATTCGCATGATAGAATGAATTGATTAGCAGCTTTTAAAAAATGTGCAAAAGGGAAAGAAGGTAAGGAAAGTTGGGGTAGGGAAAAAAGAGAGGAGATTCATCCTGATTCAGGGCACTCTTATTTTCTCATGACCTCCCAATTTCTCTTAATTAAAATACAATTTCTACAGGCAAGTTCTTGTGAAGGACTGCTTTCTTTGGGGTAGTCTTCCCCCCGCCCCAAACTAAATATCCTCCAGATCTGTTGGGACTGCAAATCCCAGAATTTCTCATCTACCTCTCTAGTTAGTAATTCTGAGATTTAAATTCTTAACCGATCTTGAATGTATCTAGTTAAGAAAGCTGCATTAGGAGACTTATATTTATTTTAGAATAGAATAGAACAGAACAGAACAGAACTGGAAGGGAGCTTCTAGTGCAACCCCCTGCACAAGTAGGAGACCCTATACCATTTCATACAGTGGCTGTCCAGTTTCTTCTTAAACCCCACCCTCCAATGATGCCCACAACTTCTGAAGGCAAGCTGTTCCAATGGTTAATTGTTCTCATTCTTAGGAAGTTTCTCCTTATTTCCAAGTTGCAACTCTCCTTGACTAGTTTCTATCCATTGTTTCTTGTCCTGCCCTCTGGTGCTTTGGAGAATAATTTTACCCCCTCTTCTTTGTGGCAGCCCCTTCTAGCCCTATTGGAATACTACTATCATGTCACCTCTAGCCCTTTTTTCTCTAGACTAGCGTACCAAAATCCTGCAACCGTTCTTCATGTTTTAATTTCCAAGCCTTTAATCCAGTGGTGTGTTTCAAAAAAAAAATCCTACCAGTTTAGAGAGCTTGCTTTGTACGCTTCAGTTTTCAGCAACTGTGATATCTAGTGTGTTGTGTTTCAAATGATGATCTGTCTGTATTCAAAAGTCCCACAAGATCTTTACCTTCTCATTTTTGACAACTTTTTCCACTTTATGTTACCATAAAGTGGGAACTGATGACCTACAGTACAAGGTCCTTTCCAACTCTGTTAATCTGTTATTTTAATTATTTATTATTTTTTAATTTTTATTATCTCTTTTATTCATTAAACATAAAGCTCAGTGAACTGAACATTTAAAAATGTATTACCAATGCCAGTTATTTTGTGCTAATGGTTGATACTATTATATTATTAATGGTTGATACCATTATTATTGTTATCAATATTATTGTTGTTGTTATTGAATATGGTATCCACTTAATACAATAGAATAATGAGGATGGATGGGATACTTAAATATAGGTGGTGCCTATATCTTCTGGGTGTTCTGATAGACCACAAATTAATCAAAAAGTCTATCCTATTATTATGACAAGTGATATGCACTGAGGTGACCAGGAATATTGTGTACAGTCTTGGTTTTCACAATCTCAGAAGGATGCTGAGGAACTGTAAAGTATGCAGAGAAGAGCAGTAAAGATAGTGAGTGAGTTGAAAGCTAAATCATATGATGAAGGGTTAAAGGAACTGGGTATGTTTTCCCTGAAAGCTAAATTGAAATCTGATAGTAATCTTCCAATACCCAAAGGGCTGTCACAGGGAAGAGGATGTGGATTTATTCTCCAGAATTTCTGAAGGTACTATGAGGACCAATAGGTGGAAGTTTTATAGAGGGAATTCCAAACTTGTAATATAAAGGAATTTCCTCACTGAAGTCTATTAAGAAGTAGAAGAAGACTGTCTTCTAGAGTCACAGGCACTTCATTATTAGAGGTTTTCAAGAAAAGGCTACTTAGCCTTTGCCTGGGATGGCATGAAATGTTTGGACTAGAAGATCTTCAACCCTAAAGTTTTTTTAATGCTAAAATTGCTGGATTTATGATTGAACAGAATACTTTGCAAACTTAAAGTCATAGGATCAGTTGTAAAAGTTTCCATTTAAAATAACTGGAGTAGCAGAGTCATGGAAAATGACCACAGAAAGTCTGGCACATCTACTGTTTATTAGAGTAGTCCAATACTGAAGAACTCTAAGAAACCTGGGATACTTTCAACTTTGGGAATCCTAGTTACAGTAAAAGTAAACTAAGGACAAGGGCACAAAATATTAAGTTTTCAGTGCATTTTAATAACAAGCATCTAAATGTAAGGTTTCATTCAGTTTGGGGCAAAAGCCAAATGTGCGTCCTAAACCCTTGCTTCAGTTGCATTGCCAGAAGATAATCTTCAGTGATGATAATCTTCATTGATGTGCTGGTGATGTTACCCAGTTGGGTAACGAAACTTCTGCAAGCAAACAGCCAAGCTCAGAGAGTACCAAGTACTCTACAGATATTCTTCAGTCTTTGCTCTCATCCCATATAGTTTCCTCAAAATGTTGATTTGAACAGTTCCATGAAAACCTGTATTTGCTTGTGTTACAAAATGAATTTTTGTAGCATTAAAGTTCTGAGAAGCAATAATTAACTCTAATTAAACCAAACCAAACCAAACTTTATACCTGTCCTGATCAGATGCTATCTTCGAGTGTAGCCTCAGAAGATAGATGATAAATAGATGATAGACAGACAGACAGACAGACAGACAGACAGACAGACAGATGATAGGCAGACAGACATTGGCTCACCACTCACTGAAAAGGCAAAATTATCATGTAATGAAAATTATATGAAATTATATGATTGAGGTTGGTTGGGGTTTTCTTTTAATTAATTAGGTTTTATTGTATTTTAGGGATTTATTTGGATGGCTTTTATATTTTAATGCCTTGTATTTATGTTTTGTATTTTGATTCTTTGTGAGCCGCTCCAAGTCCTCCCGGAGATGGGGCGGCATACAAATCCAAATAAATAAATAAATAATAAAATAAATAAATATGGAATTACTTAACTTCAAATTTGACTATGACTTCTACAACAAGAGAGTATGTGTTTTAACAAGCAACTATGAAACTCAGAGTTGCTGAGAGTTGGACTGCATATAAAATTTAAAATTGTAATTACTATTAGTAATGATTAAACCTTGAGATTGATAGGAATGCTGTCAAGATATATTATCCACCTATAAAATAGGGGCCAAAGAAGAACCTTACGTCTCTAGAACCAGATGAAATACATCCTGCAGTATTAAAGCAAGCTGCTTCTGGACTGACTTATTACTACTGACGTATTGGCTGTCTCAGAAATTCTGATGAACTGATGAAATTATTGGAAAGTAGAACTATCTTCAAAACTGGGGAAAAGAGAGAATTTGAAGAACCACAGACCCACCAGTCTGTCACACATTACTATCTTAGAAAATCTAGAGTAATGATAAACTCTATATGTAAATCATTACCAGGACTATGCTTATATTAAAAGTCTCTCATTCCTTTTATTGGGTAACTTTCTTAGACAATAGTGGGAATGCTGCAGATATAATATAGCTTGGTTCCAATAAAACATTTTGTTATGTATGTAGGTTTAAATGTTATTGGTTTATTTGAATTGGTCTTGTAAAATGTCAAATGGTATTGGTTTAAATAGTGCGGGAAGAAACCCTGCACTCCCATTGGCTAGCAGCTCGGCTGCGGCTATAAAGCAGCCGTAGCCTTACCGGACGGGTCCATTCGAGCTGTTGTCATTAATAAAGTCTTTTGCTGGAATTCCTCGCGTCTGACTCTTCATGCAAACTTAACACTGGCGGCGAGGTGGGATTTCCCTGAAGAGAAGCGGCGCGACGAACAAGCAACTGGCGAGATGGCTGCGCTGAACACCCCCAGCACCGTTCGATCCGGCGACGGAAGACTGGGAATCGTATGCAGACCGGTTCCACATGTTCCTGGAAGAGCGATCTCGCCGGCATCCCGAGAGCGGAAGAGGCGGTCTTTCTCACACACTGCGGTCCGGCAGTCTTCAAAATGGCGAAGGCGTTGGCGGGAGCAGCAGAATTGAAGGTAATAGAATGGCCGAATTAGAAAGACTTTTAAGAGCCCATTCGCCCCACAAGTATCGTGCCTCATTAAGAGACACGAATTTTACCGTCGGGATCAAGGGGATAGCGAGAGTGTTAATGACTTCGTGGCAAGCTTAAGGGACATTGGGGGTGCTTGTGACTTTACCAACGTAGAAGAGGCCATGCGTGATCGGTTTGTTTTGGGCCTTAAAGATAAGATCTTACAAAGCAAACTGTTAATGAAACCAAAAATCACGCTTAAAGAGGCTATTGAAGAGGCTGTTTCAGCAGAAGCCACCAAGTCCTCAGCTGCGGCCATGAAAAAGATTAACAAGGCCTCGAGCCAGGCCTCAAGCCATTCTGATGGGGAAAAATCCTCAACAACTCATTGCAAACAAATAGACTCTGATTCGGATAGCAGTGAGGAAGAAGAGGGGATTTTAAGCTCAGAATGGAGAAGAAAAGAAAAGACTCTGAGAAAAACAGGCAAGGATTCGTTTGCAGAGGCTGTGGGGGGCCACCCCGCACTGAATGCAAGTTCTTTGACTCCATTTGCCTACGTTGTGAGAAAGCGGGGCCATATAGCCAGAGTCTGCAAATCATCCAGAACTCCACCATTCAGGAAGAAATTTCCTGAGGAAGATTTTAAGCCCAACAATTTAATTGGAAAAATGGGGCGAAATCAAAAGCAAATGGCAAGAGTGAAACTCACCAAACAATATCCATTGGTCATTCTTCACATTTAAATAGCAGAAAAGTACATGTGAAGGTGTTTATTGAAGGGAGACCGTGCCACATGGAAGTGGACTCAGGCTCTTATTTATCTATGGTGTCATGGGACACTATACACAGACTCTTTCAAGAATTCAGAAAAACATTTCCAGAAGCAAGCACTGACCCTCAAAGACTACCAAGGGAACAAGATTCCAGTAGTTGGGCGAGGGAATTCAGCGTGCAGTTTAAAGGCCACACCAAGCGTTTGCCACTGACCATCGTGGACAAGGATCGCCCAAGTTTGCTGGGACTTGAGTGGTTCAAGCCACTTGGCATCGAGGTGACTGGCATCCATCACGTGAGCAGTTCTGACTGGGAAGAGTCCTTGAAGTCTGAGTTTCCAGAGGTCTTCAGCGAAGGACTGGGCAAGTATATGGGGACCCCTATTGCTTTCAGTTTAGACCCCAAGGTGCCCCAATTCGTTTAAAGCCCAGGAGGGTTCCATTTGCTTTAAAGGAAAAAATTGATGCACAATTAGATAAGCTCATCGCCCAAGGGGTTTTGGAACCTACTGACCACTCCAGATGGGAAACACCCATAGTCACACCAGTCAAGGCTGATGGGTCAGTGAGAATCTGTGGTGACTACAAGGGGACACTTAACCATGCGCTGCAGCAGAGCGCATACCCTGTACCTGTTGTGCATCATCTGCTCCATTCCCTTGGCAGGGGTACAGTATTTGCTAAACTGGACTTAGCTCAGGCATATCAACAATTAACAGTTGATGATGCCACTGCAGAGGCACAAACAATTGTGACTCATAGAGGTGCCTTCAAATGTAAAGACTACAATTTGGAGTAAGCGTGGCACCTGGCATTTTCAAAGTCTTATGGAAAGAATGTTGCAAGGACTGCCAGGGGTAGTGCCTTATTTTGATGATGTGTTAATCTCTGCTGAAAATGACACTCAGCTTCAAGAGAGACTCAGAGAAGTCCTTACCAGATTCAGAAAAGCAGGTTTGAAAGTCAAGGAAGACAAATGCACTCTCAAAACAGACAGAGTTGAATTCCTGGGGTACATGATTGATAAACAGGGCATCCACCCCACTGATGCCAAGGTTAAAGCGATCAAGGAAGCCCCTAAACCTCGTTGCAAGTCAGATCTGCAAGCCTTCCTTGGCCTTATTAACTTTTATCACATGTTTCTACCTCACAAAGCATCTATTGCTGAACCCTTACATCGTTTACTTGATAAGAAGGCTGCTTGGATCTGGGGGCGGAAGGAACAGTCAGCATTTAACAGTATTAAGAGACTAATCACGTCTGATGCTGTGTTGATTCAATTCTCTGAGAATTTACCTGTTGTTCTGACTTGTGATGCATCCCCTTTTGGAGTGGGAGGGGTTTTGAGCCACAGGCTTCCCAATGGCGGGAAGCCCCAATTGCATTCTACTCTGCACGCTGTCCAAAGCAGAGAGGAACTACAGCCAATTGGACAAGGAGGCTTTAGCAGTTGTTGCAGCTGTTAAGAAATTTCATGAATATCTGTATGGCAGGTCATTCACCATTGTTACAGATCACAAACCTTTGCTTGGCATCGTGGCAGGAGACAAACCTACACCTATTATCCTGTCACCAAGAATGCTGAGGTGGACTGAATTTCTTGCAGCCTACTCCTACAAACTGATTCACAGGCCTGGCAAGGACATTGGACATGCTGATGCACTGAGTCGTTGCCCACTACCTTGCCACAAGGAGGACTGTGAACTTGAGACTCACACCTTTTCCTGGAGACCGTTGCTAAGCTTCCAGTCCATGCTGCTGAGATTGCCAGAGAATCTGCCAAAGATGCTGTGTTGGCACCTGTTATGGGCTGGATTAAGAAAGGTTGGCCTCTTCAAGATCTACCTCACTTTGCTCAACCTTTCAAATCCAGGCAAACTGAATTATCTGTATTAAGAGGATGTATTTTGTGGGGTAACAGGGTGGTTATTCCTGCAAAACTGCAAAGGGAGGTTTTGGAAATGTTACATGAGGGTCATCCTGGGATTGTAAGGATGAAAGGTTTGGCCAGGAGTTATGTATGGTGGCCAGGTATTGACAAAATGGTTGAAAACTGGGTTGCATCTTGTCCCAATTGCCAGGTAGTCAGGCCTGCCCCACCTCACGCCCCACACAGGAATGGGAATGTCCTAGGGGCCCATGGTCTAGAATCCACATTGATTTTGCAGGCCCTACAAGAGGGCACACGTTTCTAGTAATTGTAGATGCATACTCCAAATGGCTAGAGGTTATTCTCATGACTTCTACTACTACTGAGGCTGTTATCAAGCAGCTCAAAAGCTCTTTGTAACCCATGGGTTACCAGATGTCCTTGTCTCTGACAATGGCCCTCAATTCACGTCTAACATTTTTGAATCCTTTCTAGCTCAACAGGGCATCAGACATGCCCTTACAGCCCCTGGGCACCCTTGCCAAGCGGCGGGCTGAACGTATGGTGCGCTTTACCAAAGAAAAGCTTCAGCAGCTGGGTCCTGGGGACATCTCTGAGAAGCTTGAAAAGCTTCTTAGTGTTCACACATCACTCCTAGCCCATCAACTAACTTGTCCCCAGCAGAGTTGTTAATGGGCAGGAAACTTAGGTCTTCCCTTGACCGACTTCATCCCACTTATGCACCCAATACACCACTGGATTCCACTTCCAAAGTTCGTTCTTTCAGTGTGGGAGATTCTGTCTATGCTAGGAACCTTACAGGTGAACCTTTGTGGATTCCTGCTGAAATAACTCACATCACTGGCCCTCTTTCTTACAGGGTTCAAACAGAGGATGGCCTCCTCTGGAGCAGGCACATTGACCAACTTAGATCCCGGTTCACTCAGGAACATCGCCCTGTCTCTCTCTAGGTCCCTCACCTGATGTCTCTTCTAGGGGAAGGGGAGGAACAGGAGGAATATCAGCAAACAGGAATCAACCCCTTGTGTAACGAGCCATTGCGGCAGGAACCATCCCGAACCCTGTCACAATGCCAAGATCCATCCTTAGAAGTAGAGTCATTACGACAGGAACCATCCCGAACCCTGTCACAATGCCTAGATCCATCCTTAGAAGTGGAAGATTGTACATCACTACCAGACTTGGGTGTTGACATTGGAATGGAGATGGGTTGGGAGGAGAGACCAGATTCTAACAGTCTAACAGGGTCTTCTTTCACAGGAAGTCCTAACAGGGAAATGTCAGCAGACACATTTCCCTCTCACTGGGTGAGAACAATAAAGATTCTGAACCACGAAGGTCTCAGTACACGTAAGAGCCCCACCTATTTAAGGAATACATTAGATAGGTTGGGGTTTGGTATGGACTGAACCTAGTGGGGAGGGTGTTATGTATGTAGGTTTAAATGTTATTGGTTTATTTGAATTGGTCTTGTAAAATGTCAAATGGTATTGGTTTAAATAGTGCGGGAAGAAACCCTGCACTCCCATTGGCTAGCAGCTACGGCTGCCGGCTATAAAGCAGCCGTAGCCTTACCGGACGGGTCCATTCGAGCTGTTGTCATTAATAAAGTCTTTTGCTGGAATTCCTCGCGTCTGACTCTTCATGCAAACTTAACACATTTGATAAACCACCTTGTAATATTCTGATTAGCAAGTTAGATAAATATAGTCTAGATAGAATGACAATTAAAGGGATACATTAAACTTGAAAAAAGTGCACCTTCATTACTTTGGATAGCCATATGGGGGAATTTCACCCCAGGAGATAGTATGTGTTTGGAAGAGTGTAGGGGTAAAAGGAAATCAAGACTGTCAAAGAAACAATAGATGGCTACCATCAAAGCGGACACCAGCAGAACATAGAACAACTCAAAGAAGTAGTGCAAGACGGAAGAGGTTGGAGAGACTTGGCCCAAAGAATTGCTGAGAGTCAGACACGACAGAATGGATAACCCCACCACCATCATCGAACTGAAAATCATAAGTGGTGGCATTAATGGTTCATCATATACTGTTTAGGTATCAAGTGGGTGTTACCAAGTCAGTCCTAGGATGCAACATTTTATTAATAACCTCTGACAGTTGCCTTTCCTAATCTTAGCTGGACGCAGGGTGAAAGACTGGGATTTCAATACCTCATGGGACTGTCATAAAGTAATTGTGAAAAAAAATTATTCATAAGTTACACAAAATAATACAAAATTAGTATAAGAGGAATAAATCTAAATCACAAATGTTAAATCTCTTAATAATATCCTTAAGTTAGATAAATGAAATCAAGGGGGGGAGGATCTTGCACAGAAAAAACGTTAGTATCAGTCTGCTCAAAATAATTTAAAATAAATATAGGAGGTTTGAGAAATATTTATTTTTATGATGTTTATTTTTCTTCAAAACCTCAGATTAGGGGGTTGAACCTATTCCCAAGGCACCTCGGGCAGAAAAAAGAAATACAGAAGTACAGGGGAAGATCTGTTAAAGTTTGCATGAAGAGCAGATGCGGAGTGCTTCAAGCTTTTAGTTTTATAGTGATACAGCTCAGAATGGACCCCATTTGCTGGGCATGGCTGCTACTTTATAGCCAGCAGCTGCGTTGCCAGCCAATCAGAGGCAGGTTTCCGCACTTTAAACCAATCATTTCCACATTTTACAAGAACAGTTCAAAACTTAACCAATGACATTAAACCTGCATACATAACACCCCTCCCCACTAGGTTCACTCCATCCTCAAACCCCAAACCATCTAATGTATTCTTTTAAATAGTGGGCTCTACATGTCGTTGAGACCTTTGTGGTTCCAGAAGTTTAAACGTTCTCACCCAGCTAGAGAGGAAAGTGTCTGTTGACATTTCCTAGTTGGACTTCTGTGAAAAGAAGCCCTGTTTGATTGTTTCTCATGGCGCTGTGAGGACTGTAGCTTCCGTGCAAGAGTTTCTCTATGGGCTCCTAATCGTGATCTTGGTTTCATTAATAAATGGCTTGCAAAATAAAACCTTGTCTTTTTAGGCATAGAACAAATAGATCGCAGTCTTGGCCCCTTCAAAGTTGTTAACTCACATTGCACCCCCAATGTCCCTTAACTTGCCACGGATGTCCATTAACATTTGCGCTTTCCCTTCTGGATCGACGGTAGAATTCGGTCTTTTCACTAATTGAGGCACGTAACTTGTGAGCGGTAATGGGGCTCCCTTAATAAACTTTTCTAAGGTCGGGCCAGTCCATTACCTTTCACATCTGCAGCTCCACCAATGCCTTCGCCATCTTGAAACGGCCGGACCGCAGTAGGGGAAAAGACCGCCCTCTTCGCTTTGGCGGAAATGTCGGCAAGATCGTTTCCCCCAAACATTTGGAAACGACTGCATACCAGTCCCAGTCTTCTGCCATTGGATCGAAACGGGGCTGGGAGGTGGTTCAGCGCAGCCATCACTCTCTAAGCTTGTTCTCAGCATTGTCTTCTCTTCGGGAAGGATACCCCCTTCGTAGCCAGGTTGATTTGCATGAAGATGTAAGAAGCGGAGTGTTCAGTGGAAGAGTTTCATTAGTGACTAAAGCTCATAAACAGACCGATCTTTTGGCGGGCTGCAGCCTCTTACTTATAGCACCAGATAGCAGACACAGCTTGTCCAGTCCCTAAAGCCTACATCAGAGTGCAGGGTTTTCAACACTTTTTAAACCAATCATTTCTGACATTTTACAAGAAACAGTTCAAAACTTAACCAATGAAATTCAAACCTGCATACATAACAACCCTCCCACTAGGTTCAGTCCATACTCAAAACCCCAACCTATCTAATGTATCTTTTAAATAGGTGGGGGGCTCTACATGGAGTTGAGACCTTTGTGGTTCAGAGTTAAAACGTTCTCACCAGCGAGAGAGGAAATGTGTCGTTGACATTTCCCTAGTTGGACTTCCTGTGAAAGAAGACCTGTTTGATGTTTTTAGGGCATGCTGCTGAGGGGACTTGGTAGCTTCCACTGAAGAAGCTTCTTCTTGGCTCCTTAAGCGGGACTTAGGTTTCATTATAATTGCTCTGCAAAAACCTTGTCTTTTAGGCCTAGAACAAATGATCGCACATGGGCCCCTTCAAGTTGATAAAACTCACATGCAACCCCAATGTCCCTAAAATGCAACGAAGTCATTAACATTTCGCTTTCCCCTTGATCAGACGGTAGAATTGTCTCTTAATGAGGCACGATACTTGTGGCGCAAGGGCTCTTAATAACTTTTATAAGTCGGGCCAGTCCATTACCTTACATCGCAGCTCCCCACCAATGCCTCGCCATCTTGAAAAAACGGCCGGACCGAGTGGGGTGAGAAGACCGCCCTCTTCCGCTTGTCGGAAATGTCGGCAAGATCGTTCCCTCCAAATACATTGGGAAACGATCTGCATACGAGGTACCAGTCTTATGCCATTGGACGACGGGGCTGGGGGCGTGTCAGCGCAGCCATCTCTCTAGCTTGTTATCGCATTGTCTTCTCTTCGGGAAGGATCCCACCATTCGTCGCCAGTGTTAGTTTGCATGAAGAGACAGACGCGGAGTGCTTCAGTGAAGAGTTTATTAGTGACTACAGCTCAGAACGGACCCAATTTGGCTGGGCTGCGGCTGCTACTTATAGCCAGCAGCCGCAGTTGCCAGCCAATCAGAGTGCAGGGTTTTCCCCACTTTTTAAACCAATCATTTCTGACATTTTACAAGAACAGTTCAAACTAAACCAATGACTTCAAACCTGCATACAAACATAACACCCCTCCCCACTAGGTTCAGTCCATACTCAAACCCCAACCTATCTAATGTATTCTTTTAAATAGGTGGGGCTCTACGTGTACGTTGAGACCTACGTGGTTCAGATGTTTAAGGTTCTCACCTTGTGAGAGAGGAATGTGTCTGCTGACATTTCCTTACTGGACTTGTAGTAATGGTAGAACCTGTTTTTGGTTACTACACTGGTCTCTCCTCCCAATCCATCTCCAACCCAATGTCAGCCTAATCAGGTAGTGATGTGCAATCTTCCATTTGTGAAAATGGTTGTTGGTATTGTGACAGGTTGGATGGTTCCTGTCATGTTAGCTCGTTACACATGGGGTTGACTCTTACAAGGTTCTTAGCATAAACAGAATCACCCACAGTGAAAGTGCAAATTTTACTAGTGGAATCTAGTGGTGGTTGGGTGCGTAAGTGGGATGGAGGTGGTCAAGGGGAGACCTGAGTTTCCTACCCATCAACAATTCAGCTGGGGTTAAATTAGTTGAGGGGTGGGAGTGATATGCTGAACACTGAGAAGGTTTTCAACTCTCTCAGTGATATCCCCTGGACCCAATTGCTGAAGTTTTTCCTTGGTAAATCGTACCATACGTTCAGCCCGGCCATTAGCGAAGGATGCCCAGGGGCTGTCAGGGCATGTCTGATACCCTGTTGTGCTAGATATGATTCAAAAAGGTTGGATGTAAATTGAGGGCCATTGTCAGAAACAAGCACATCAGGTAACCCGTGAGTTACAAAAAGCTTTTTAAGCTGTTTGATGACAGCTTCAGTTGTGGTGGATGCCATAGGGATAACCTCCAGCCATTTGGAATATGCATCAACTATAATAAGGAAAGTGTGCCCTCTGGTAGGGCCAGCAAAATCAATGTGAATCCTGGACCATGGGCCCCTAGGACATTCCCATTCCTGTGGGGGGGCGAGAGGTGGGGCAGGCCTGACTACCTGACAGTTGGGACAAGATGCACCCAGTTTTCAACCATTTTGTCAATACCTGGCCACCATACATAACTCCTGGCCAATCCTTCATTCTGACAATTCCCGGATGACCCTCATGTAACATTTCCAAAACCTCTTTTGTAGTTTTGCAGGAATAACCACCCTGTTACCCCACAAAATACATCCTCTTAATACAGATAATTCAGTTTGCCTGGATTTAAAAGGTTGGGAGAGTTGAGGTAGATCTTGAAGTGGCCAACCTTTCTTAATCCAGCCTATACAGGAGCCAATAAAGTGTCTTTGGCAGTCTCTGGCAATTTGAGCAGCATGTACTGGAAGCTTGGCAACAGTTTCTAGAAAAAAGGTGTGAGTCTCAGGAACAGGGTCCTCAATGTGTGAAGGAAGTGGGCAGCGACTCAAAGCATCTGCATGCCCAATGTCTTTACCAGGTCTGTGGATCAGTTTGTATGAATAAGCAGCAAGAAATTCAGTCCATCTCAGCATTCTTGGTGACAGGATCGGTGGCGTTGGTTTGTCCCCTGCCACAATGCCTAAAAGAGGTTTGTGATCTGTGACAACAGTAAATGTTCTCCCATATAAATACTCATGGAATTTTTTGACAGCTGCTACAATTGCCAAGGCTTCCTTGTCCAGTTGGGTAGTTGTTCCTCTCTGCTTTAGTCAAGGTGTGAGAGTAAAATGCAATAGGAGCTTCCCTCCCGCTGGGAAGCATGTGGCTCAATACCCCCCCCCACTCCAAAGGGGAGGCATCACAAGTCAGAACAACAGGAAAGTTCTCAGAGAACTGTATCAGCACAGCATCAGAGTGATTAGTCTCTTGATATTGTTAAATGCAGCTTGTTCCTTCCTCCCCAGACCCAAGCAGATTTTTGTCCAGCAACCTATGTAGGGTTCTGCAATGGTTGCCTTCTGAGGTAGAAACATATGATAGAAGTTAATGAGTCCCAAGAATGCTTGCAAATCTGTTTTGCATTTTGGCCTGGGGGCTTCTTTGATTGCCTGAACCTTTGCCTCTGTGGGGTGGATGCCATGTTTATCAATCATGTAACCCAAGAATTCCACTTTATCTGTTCTAAGTGTGCATTTTTCTTCTTTGACTTTTAACCCGCTTTTTGAATCTAGTTAAGACTTCCTGAGTCTCTGTGTAATTGAGTGTCATTTTCAGCAGAAATTAAAACATCATCAAAATAGGGCACCACCCTGGCAACCCTTGTAACATTCTTTCCATAAGGCTTTGGAAGATGCCTGGTGCCACGCTTACTCCAAATTGCAATCTTTTGCATTTGAAGGCACCTCTATGGGTCACAATGGTTTGGGCTTCAGCAGTGGCATCATCAACTGTTAATTGTTGATATGCCTGTGCCAGGTCCAACTTGGCAAAACTGTGCCCCCTCCAAGAGAGTGTAATAAATGATGCACTACTGGAACTGGATATGCGCTCTGTTGTAGCGCATGGTTCAATGTCCCTTGTAGTCTCCGCAGATTCTCACAGACCCATCAGCCTTGACTGGTGTGACTATGGGTGTCTCCCACCTGGAGTGATCAGTGGGCTCTAAAACCCTTGGGCTATTAGTTTATCTAATTGTGCATCAATTTTTCCTTTAAGGCAAATGGGACCCTTCTGGGTTTTAAACGGATTGGTTGTACCTTGGGATCTAGGTTAAATGTGATAGGGGTCCCCAAGTACTTGCCTAATCCGTCGCTGAAGACCTCTGGAAACTCAGACTTCAAGGCCTCTTCCCACTCAGTGTTGCTCACGTGATTGATGCCAGTCACCTCGATGCCCAGCGGGTTGAACCACTCAAGGCCCAGCAGACTTGGGCGTCCTTGTCCACGATGGTCAGTGGTAGGCGTTTGGTGTGGCCCTTGAATTTCACGTTGAATTCTCTTGTTCCAACTACTGGAATCTTGTTCCCTTGGTAGTCTTTAAGAGTCAATGCTTGCTTCTTGAAGTGCTTCTTCTGGATGTTGGGAAGAAGTCTGTGAATAGTGTCCCATGACACCATAGATAGGTATGAGCCTGAGTCCACTTCCATTTGGCAAGGCCTTCCTTCAATAAGTACCTTGACATGCACTTTTCTGCTTCTTAAAGGTGATGAATGACCAATAGTTACTGTTTGATGAGTTTCATTCTTCCCATTTGCTTCTGTGCTGTGCCCCATTTTCTCACTGAGATTGTTGGGCCTGAATTCTTTGTCTTTGCTTGTAGCAAACTTTCTTCTGTTGGGTGGAGTTCTGGATGATTTGCAGACTCTTGCTAGGTGTCCTCTTTTATCACAACGGAGGCAAATGGTGTCTAAAACTTGCATTCAGCGGGGTGGCTTCCCCACAACCTCTGCAGTAGAAATCTTGCCTCTTTCTTCCCAGGTCTTTCTTTTTCCGCTCCATTCTGAGTCTGTAAATTCCTTCCTCCACCTCACTACAGTCTGACTCAGAATCTATTTGCTCACAATGAGTTGTTGTGGACTTTTCCACATCAGGATGGCTTGTGGCCTTGTTGATTTTCTTCATGGCTGCTGCTGAGGACTTGGTAGCTTCTGCTGAAGAGGCCTCTTCTATTGCTTCCTTCAGCATGATCTTAGGTTTCAGTAATAACTTGCTCTGTAGCACCTTGTCTTTAAGGCCCAGAACAAATTGATCGCGCATGGCCTCTTCTAAATTGTTAAATTTGCATGCACCCCCAATGTCTCTTAAACTTGCCATGAAGTCGTTTACGTTTTCACTTTCCCCTTGATCACGATGGTAAAACTCGTGTCTCTTAATGAGGCACGATACTTGTGGCGCGTAATGGGCTCTTAACAGTTTTTCTAAGTCAGGCCATTCCATTACCTTCATGTCTTCAGCTCCCACCAATGCCTTCGCCATCTTGAAAACTGCCGGACCGCAGTGCGTGAGAAAGACCGCCCTCTTCCGCTTCTCAGAAATGTCGGCAAGATTGTTTCCCTCCAGATACATTTGGAAACGATCTGCATACGACTCCCAGTCTTCTGCCATCAGATCGAACGGGGCTGGGGGGGTGTTCAGCGCAGCCATCTCACTCTCCTTCTGTTCCGCATTGCCGTCTTCTTCAGGGGAATCCCACCTTCGTCGCCAGTGTTAAGTTTGCATGAAGAGACAGACACGGAGTGCTTCAAGCTCTTAGTTTATTAGTGACTACAGCTCAGAACGGACCCCATTTGGCTGGGCTGCGGCTGCTACTTATAGCCAGCAGCCGCAGTTGCCAGCCAATCAGAGTGCAGGGTTTTCCCACACTTTTTAAACCAATCATTTCCAACATTTTACAAGAACAGTTCAAATTAAACCAATGACTTCAAACCTACATACATAACAAGATCGTTAAAGAGAGATCTAATTTAGAATTAAGGAGACATTTCTAAACAATCAATCAACAGAATGGCTTCCTTCCAGAAATTATGGGTGCTTCATCACAGGAGGTTTTGAAGAAGGGATTGAACTAGAAAAGAAAAAAAGATATGAAGAAGTAGCTTCTGGTCTTCTTTACAACAGTTGTAAATACAATTATGAATTTACCTCTTTCTCTAAAATTATAGCATGGCTCTTTTGTTTCTACAATCTATCCTATCTCGTCATTTTTTCTTCTGAGATTAGCAATCTGATATTTGACCAATGAAGAATGTTTCCTTAGAAAAACTATGCTTAGAAATTTAAAACAATTCACACAATAAGGAAAACATCATTTTTACAATTTTCCCACTGATGTATTATATTAGCACCTACCAGAAGTATTTGAGACTTACTCCAATTAATAAAGCAATCAGATAAATGTCCAAACTCTTGCATAGTATCAGTCAGTTTTGATATAGAAAAACATAATTATCAACTACTAACTACTTGTGTTCAACTCTAATGGCTGTTATGTCACAAATGCCTTCCTTTGTTTAACAATGAGCCAATGATTTCAGTATCAAATTATTAACTCATGATAGGTTCCACAAGACATTTTGACAAATAAAAATCCCACTTGTAATCATCTTAGCAGAAGATGTAGAATACCACATTTTTGTCCAATTCATTAAGAGGAAGAAATCAAGATTTAGATAAAATCTTTCTAAAAAATCTTTACTATATCAAAGGCCTTTTCCACTTCAATGCAACCATCACTTTTTATTTCAATTTTGTGATTGTAAAGCCAGAATGTTAACTAGTACTTATTTGATATTGGCCAGCCTTTTATAAAACCAGATTGTGCAGGATGGAAAATCAAAGTTTGTATCATCTGCAATCTGCATACTATAGTTATCATTAATACTTTTGCATCAGTATTGAACAAGGAAATGGCAGGATAGTTTATGGAATATTTTGAGGCTTCAAAATGTTAGTTATATAAGCTTTCCTGAAGGAGGTTAAAAAATGGCATAATTAAAATATCAGTACAAAGAAAATATAAACTTACTTCATGGGATAACATGCACACCAGAGGTTTTTCCTGCTTTGAAGGATTTAATGGTATCAGTAAGAAATAAATGGGAAGTTTGATCATGCATAATCTTAGAATTATATTCAAATCAAGCAATTTCTTCCTTAGTTATATTTATTTTTTTAAATGTTACTTACTGAAACAGAATACATCACCTTGTACCTGATGGATGTTTGGAATACAAAAACCCTCAGAAAATTGGGTGAAATTGCTGCCACAATTTCTCTGTCCAGTATCAATTCTAAGTGACTTCCTGGTTTATTGAAGAGCATAGGAAGATGAAGCAATATACTCCTTGAATATACTGCTAAAATGAAGATGACAGCAAACTAGAAGGGAATAAGATTGAGTACTGGTAAGAGGTAATTTTTAAGTGTTGATAAGCATAATGAAGTATCATTTCTTCTTCAAGTTTATTGTAGCTGTGGAATCTCACAGCAAAGTTGTCCAGAGTTACTCAGACCCTTTAGGAGGAGGATGGACAGGATAAGGGCCTGCAATCTGATCAGCTGGTTTTGTATGTTTCTCAGAAAATAATGTACATTTCCTCCAGGTTAGATGTCAGAATCTAGTGAGATGAGTGAGGTACGGTTTTATTATTCTTTTGTGTCAATTTATTTAATACAGGCCACTCAATTTCAAACGACTCTGGGAAGTTTACAGGGTTTTTTTAAACCAGGAAAAATAAGAAGAAGAACAAAGAAACAGATTACAAATGTACCCAAGGAAGTGGATAGGGTCTTTGTGGCACGAGTTCTGTATCTGTGGCTTGGATCCATGCCCTCCATGGCCAATATGTTGTGAGTTATGGATCAGGAAAATTCTCAATACTTATTTGAGAGAGGGAAGAATGTCACCTGATTTAAAATAGGTAGTTATGTGCCTCCTTTTAAAGAAGGTCTCTCTGGGCTTCCAGCACTGTTGGTCATTTCCATCTTTTTGCTCTCTCTTCAATCTTCCTTTTCTGGAGAAAGTGGTGGATAAAGTGTTGGCAGCTCTCCTTCAAATAATCTTAGAATCTTAGAGGCAACAATGAATACTGCAAATTTCATGCTGATATAATTTTTGGCCAACTCAAGAATGGTGGAGACCATTTCAACTCAGCAGAAGGGAAAAGCCTCTAGTATACAGTGTATTTTGGACTGGGTGGCAATACAAAATAGAGATTTAGTAGGACATATGTAATAGCTCCCTGTCTACACTGGAAACACCTAGTGGTCTTACAGCTCTCAAATAGGATTGGTAAAATTTCTTTAAAAGAAAGATACAACTGGAATTATAAACTGTATGCCTAGCACTTAGTTCCAGCTGCCTGCAATTAGTGCAGGCTCGAATCCCACCAGGCTCAAGGTTGACTCAGCCTTCCATCCTCTCGGGGTAGGTAAATTGAGGACCCAAGATTGTTGGGGGCAATAAGCTGACTTTGTAAAAATGCCGCTTGGGGGGCAAAAGCCCTAGTAATAAGCAGGCATATACAATGGAATGAAGGCTATTGCTGAGCACATTGGGTTGTGCTCCAAAAAATTGTAAGTCGCCCTGAGTCTTCGGAGAAGGGCGGCATATAAATATGAATTTAAAAAAAATTATATAATGAAGCCTTTGACCTTGATATATCAGCCTATAAACTTTCTGCTAATATGTCCACACTACTGATTGTTGCCTTTAAAAGCGTATCTGTTCTATTACTCTCCTGATGGAAATGAAGACATTGCAGATGTGTAATAACATTAACCTGCTTGTTATGAAGTAATAAAACTCTCCTCCAAACTTGGGAACTGAATGAAGAGTTCTCTCCTCTTCAGGCATGTTTAGGAGTTCTAGCAACAGGAGCTCTGTTCTCTGCATTAAATACCTGTTTAACAGCTCTGTCCTATGGATTCAGTGTGTATTTAACAATCATAACAATTCATTTTCAGGATCTGAACATACAATGATCCATGCTAGAGCAGCCCATCTGGTTTCACAATGTGTTTGGGAAGTTCACAAGCAAGGAGAGAAGGGCAATCGCTTTCTTCCATCTTGTGCCCAGCAGCTGGTATTTAAGATCTATTGCCTAGGTGTGCAACCATCAAGACTAACAGCCATTGGCAGTGGTGCTACAGCAATTACAATGTTCAGTCACTTTTAAATAATAAAGGAAATAGAACAAGCCCAAATCATAGGATGCTGTGATGAGAATAAGGTGAGAATGAGGAACCTATGTTTTTTGAAAATACTAACTCTTATTTTGTGTTTCTAAAGGGTATAAGAGCTGAAATGTTGAAACCAATCCAATCATTTTTGGAATGGTGTGCATTTTAACTGGTTTTCATTTTGAAGGTTACTAAGATGCAAATATAGGCATGTGACTTATGAAGTATGAAATTATTTTTCGATAAGGCTTGACAAGAACATAAGACTATTGCTGTTGTGGTTTTCAGCTCCAGATAATTTCCCTTCTAGGAGAACTAGTTATCCACTTAAGTGAGCCAAAAGCAGAATCCAGCTAGGAAGAGATTGAGTTTTAGGATAACAATGAAAGCTCAGCAGAGAGAAAAGCAGGTGCCCTGTACAGTCAAAAACAGACCTGGGGCATATAAAGAAAAACACAGGTCTGGGAACAGGAGTTTAGTTAGTATCTTTGTACAGTAGATCTTCTGCTTAGATTGAGGAGTAAGCTCTGATGCGGGTCTTTAATGACCAGCTGATTCAATATTCAGGAATGCTAACCTAAATACCATTACTGGAGTAGACTAGTTGGTCTGTCTATTGTGGAGAGAAAACTATATATTGATGCCAAGCAGTTAAAAGACACCATCTTTTGTTTGAGAATTTCCAGTCTTAATGACTGTGATTTACTTGAATTCCTGTTTTGCCAGACTTTATGTGCTGTGTCTAGTGGTCATATATATTAACATACAGAACATGGCTTTTAGTGGCAAGGGCTATCCAATTTTAATATAAAGAATCATTAGAATTATTGCCCATCAACAATAAGCATCTGGCTGGCAAACAGAGCAGGTACCGCTCCACTTTCTTCTTTATGATATTGATATATATCTGTGAAAATTAAAGCAGCATTTTGTGTATTTATATAAATGCTGATACAATTGCATGCAAATGTTTAAGAACCCCAGTCAAGTGAAGAGAAGCTAACACATTCTCTGCATAGCACAGTGAAACACCACATCTTTCTACAAAATTGAAACCATGCTTACTATTTATATATGCTAATTTACAGATTCAAAATAAGAAAACAGTGGGCTTTATTAACAACTTTACAGGGTTTTTTTTGTTTCACAAAAAGTAGCACAGAATCAACTGGAAAGGTGTCCACAGTTATACATTTGACATATTCACTGTTTCCTTATTTTGAAACTGTAAACAATTGCACATAAGTAGTAAGCAGAATTTGCAGAAAGATGATGTCTTTAAATTGGTAGTGTAGAGTATTGTATCTCCTTCTGTTCACTTAGAGATTCACTAGAATATGCAATTAGATCAGTGATACCTACACTATGCATGCTACTGGAGCATAGGCAAATTTGATGCAGTGTTAGTTGCCATCCTATCCATAGTTGGCAGTACATAACATTCCAACTAACTACATGATAGTTTTGTTGGTGGAAGCTTGTATGTTTGTACATGTGATATATGCAAATGCCTTCTGATAGGGAAGAGTTTTTAAGGGGTGGGATTGGTTACTGAAATGGTTCTGTTACCAGGCATGGTTGTTCTGTCAAAGGCCTTCAGCAGCCATTCCCAGACTGAATGATGCTACAAGGCTGGATAAAGTTAACTTTTTATGTGAAGCTCTGACAGAAATCTTTCCAGACCTCAGCAAACCCGCTATGATGACAGATCTAATTTGATAATGAAAATCATGTGTCGTTCTTTAAGGTCTCTTGGGTAAAAGAATGTTTAACACCCTTGAATTATTTGAATGGGAAAGCTTAATGGAAAGCAGAATACAGAGGATTATTTGGAGACAATAACTTTTATTTGTTTGCATTTATATGCAGTCATAAAATAAACAGGCTGCATCCACTTTCCAGAAGTAAGCATTGATTCTATCCACTCACCCATTCCATTGAAAGTAGGAACTGGTGATTGCTATCCACCCAGGAAAGGATAAATTGAGACAAATGAAGTTCTTCAATTGATAATAATCTTCCCAACCTGATCTTCTTCTTCCACCACAAGCAGTAAGAGGATAAGTGCAAATGATAGCCAGTTGTATGAATTATTTCTTGCAAGCTGAATGCTTTAAAAACCTGCTATGTGTCAGGCAATCCTTAGAGACATTAGTAAGGGTAGCAGATTTCTCAAACTCCCTGAAAACAGGGATGCTGGTCTGTAAATGTTGCATGTGTAGAAGGACAATTTATTATTAGTCTGATGAAGAGCAAAGAATAGATTATTTAAATAGAAAGAGGAAGGTCATCAGTTTAATTTTAAAACATATATTTTAATAGAATTTTATTAATTGTATTTTAATGATCAGTGAAAGCATGTTAAGTTCCTTTACAGATTTAATTTTTAGGCAATATGAAATATACTGGGATTTGGGAATGATAAAGCTATCATCTATCTATCTATCTATCTATCTATCTATCTATCTACCTATCTATCATCTATCTATCCGCCCATCCATCCATCCACCATCATCTCTCCCCCCCCTCTCTCCCATATTTGTAATTGTGTACATTTCAATTTGCCAATGGATTTGAAAAGGGAAAATTGAGAAAATGTGTGTTATAATGTGGATCAAAGGAATTTTGATCTTCCCAATTTCTATAAAAACATTTTGAGGGTATCCCTAGCATCTTCTTCACTATAAAGGTAAACTTGATTCAATGCTGTAAATTCAAATATATATTAAAATACACACACAGAAACACACACTCACACACACTTGGAAAAAATTCCACTGAAATCTAGGCTAATTTGTGAATACATCGGACTAAACTGTCAGCTTGGCCTTCTTCAAAGAAGGAAATATTCACCAACCTTCTGTCTTATTTAACACCTTTAATTAATATTTGTTCAGCTGCATTCAATGCCATTGTTTATCACCTTATCTATCAACATTACATTCAAGGCCCCCTTATTTTCTTCTATAGTCAAGCTGGTAGAATCACACTTGGCTGAATCTTCACCCTGAAATGCATGAACTATGCATTTTTTCATGGAGAAATATTATCATCCACAGATACAGATCTGTAATAGCAATTCCAATTAAATGTCATAAATGAATAATTTCTTCCCCAAAGTAAAGAGCCAAATTTAATAGGATACTTATTGTGTGTTAATTAAGTATTATTACAGCCATAGAGTAGAGAGACTGAAGTTTAATATCTATATAAGAGATACAGAGATAAAACTAAGTGATACATATTTTGTGCCTACTTGTACAATTTCAGTAAATATTGATATTAATTTTACACACTCCATTTGAATTTGCAGACCAATAAAACTACTGACTTGAGCTTTAATCATGCAATTATGAGGCCTGAATCTCTTCAGCAACCCTGAGCTAGTAGTGAAGTGGTCAGTGTGCAAAATGATGACAGTGGCAGCATGGGTTTCTTGGTGCTTGGCCAAATGTGAATTAACATAACATTTCTAAATATTCTGCCATGCTGCTCTTTATGTTAAAAGCCATTTTTTCAGGATGATTATCTGGGCTGTGCAACTTAATCTGTATTGACTTTACTTTTGGAGGTCTATTAGACTATTCATGGATTCCCACTGACTCTAAAAAAAAGAAAGAAAGAAAATGATATTACCTTCTGGCATCAAAGCTAAAACAATTTTTTTCACTGCAGACTTGGATTTTGTGACTAAAGATCTCAGTGTTGGTCTATCTGTATTTCCCCCATTTTCCAAGTATTCCAATAACTTGTACTATTAGAATTTGCATTCTGTTAGAAATCATCTTTATAAAGTTTGCTCTGTTTACAAATACATGAGAAGCAAGCATGCAGCAAGGCAGTTTGATCTATCATGTGCATATGCAAACCACAGGCAGGCCATGCCCTTACAGGCACAAACATACTTCCTTCTGCAGAAGAACTTTTTTAACTAGCAGTGTCAAACTGGATTTCTTCGAGGGTTGGATCTGTTTTGTAGTTCTCTTCTGCGGGCCGGTGGGGGAGGTTAGGAAGATGGAGAGGTGGGACAGATGCCTCCTGCAGCAATTGGCTGGAAAAAAAGGGGTGTGAGGGGAGCCACTTGTGCAGCCCATTTTTGGCCAGCCGAGTGCTGCTGGAGGTCGGGGAGGCTGAAAATGGGCTCCTGGGGGGGGGGTCTCCACATGGTCTATTTTTGGCTGGCAGAGTGCTGCTGGAGGCCTGGAAGGTTGAAAATGGGCCATGCAGGAGCCTTGCGAGGCCTCTGTGTGGCCTATTTTTGGATTGCAGAATGCTTTGGGAGGCCTGGCAGGCTGAAATGGATCCCTTGTGGCCCATTTCGGGCCAGCAGAGGCACCACAGGACGATCCTTTGATGTTTCCAGGCCAGCCCCACAGGCCAGATTTGAGCACACTGCAGGCTTGATCTGGTCCACGGGCCTTGAGTTTGACACCCCTGATGTATGTAAATCTATGTAACTCTTCTACGTAACTTTTTTATGGGAGTGGAAGTGAAGACTACAAAAACAGACATTTTATGTGCAAGGATATAATCAGAGACTGGAGATTTTGTTAGAGAACTTCAGTATGGAGGTTTGATATGAAAGACTTAGGGTTAAGGTACTGTCTAACTGAAGTATAATGTAAGTGGTAAATGCAGTGGTGCTATAGTCTAAGGACATTGTCAATTAGAAATGATTGACATTCTGGTGGTTCGAGTCCTGGTAGCACCATGGGAGGGGGTGAGCTCCTGTCACTTGCCTCTATCTCCTGCCCTGCCCACCAGAAATTTGAAAGCATTATTGAAAGTAGATAAATGGCTACCATTTATCTAGCTAGCAACCCAGTGGGAAAGTCTAGTGGCATGCTCCTCCACAAAGGAATTTAAGTTAAAACAAGGTGTACATTTGAAGGGATTCAGTGAAAGACTACTCTTCTACAAAGTCCTCTTGTTATTATTAGTGCTTTTCCTTAACATTATTAAAAGATTCATGAAATCATAGAATGAAAGATGTGGAAAGGATTTTATCTTGCTGCTTTTGTTATGATTTGAAAAGTGCTACCATATTCCCCTGTAGTCACTTTTTTTCTACCAAAGTTTAAGGATGCCCTATTTTCTTAAATCTTTCTCATATGACTTAATTTCATCAGGGTTACCCTTCTCTGCATCTGTTTCTTAAAATATGGTGCCCAAAACTAAACAAAATTCTTAATGCATTGTCTGATCAATACATTTTGTTAAGTTTGCATGGAGAGGCAGACACGGAGTGCTTCAGCTCCTAAGTTTTATTGTGACTTCAGCTCAGAATGGATCTGATTTGGCTTAGCCGAGGCAGCTTTATACAGCCGGCTGCCTCAGCTGACAGCCAATCAGAGTGCAGGGTTTTCCTGCACTTTTTAACCAATGATTTCAAACACTTTACAAGAATAACCAATCAATTCAAACTCTGCATACATAACACCCCTCCCCACTAGGTTTAGTCCATACTCAAACCCCATCTATCTAATGTACTCTTTTAAATAGGTGGGGCTCTTACGTGTATGTTAAGACCTACGTGGTTCAGGTGTTTTAGGGTTCTCACATTGTGAGGGAGGAAATGTGTCTGTTAACATCTCCTTACTTGGACTTCTAGTAATGGTAGAACCTGTTTGGTTACTACAACCTGGTCTCTCCTCCCAATCCATCTCCAACCCAATGTCAGCACCTAAGTCTGGTAGTGATGTGCAATCTTCCATTTGTAAAAATGGTTGTTGGCACTGTGACAGGTTTTGGGATGGTTCCTGTCGTGTTAGCTCATTACACATGGGGTTGATTCTTGCTTGCTGATTACTCTCATAATCCTCCCCTTCCCCCCTATAAGAGGCAGTAGGTATGGGAACCAGAGAGGAGCAATGGTGATGCTCCTGAGGTAGTCTGGATCTTAACTGATCAATGTGCCTGCTCCAGAGGATACCATCCTCTGTTTGAACCCTGTAAGACCTGGGGCCTGTAATTTGGGTTATCTCTGCAGGAATCCATAATGGTTCCCCCATAAGGTTTTTTGCATAAACAGAATCACCCACAGTGAATGTGTGAATTTTGCTAGTGGAATCTAGTGGAGCGTTGGGTGCGTAAGTGGGATGAAGGTGGTCAAGGGGAGACCTGAGTTTCCTACCCATCAACAATTCAGCTGGGGTAAGTTAGTTAGGGGTTGGGAGTGATATGCTGGACACTGAGTAGTTTCAACTTTCTCAGTGATGTCCCCTGGACCCAATTGCTGGAGTTTCTCCTTGGTAAAACGTACCATGCGTTCCACCCAGCCATTAGCCGAAGGATGCCCAGGGGCTGTAAGGGCGTGTCTTATACCCTGTTGTGCTAAATATGATTCAAAAAGGTGGGACGTAAATTGAGGACCATTGTCAGAAACAAGAACATCAGGTAACCCATGAGTAACAAAAAGTTTCTTAAGCTGTTTGATGACAGCATTAGTTGTTGTGGATGCCATAGGGATAACCTCTAGCCATTTGGAGTATGCATCTACTATAATAAGGAAAGTGTGCCCTCTGGTAGGGCCAGCAAAATAAATGTGAATCTTGGACCATGGGCCCCTAGGACATTCCCATCCCTGTTTGGGGGCGAGAGGTGGGGTAGGCCTGACTTCCTGACAGTTGGGACAGGATGCAACCCAGTGTTCAAACATTTTGTCAATACCTGGCCACCATACATAACTCCTGGCCAATCCCTTCATTCTGACAATTCCCGGATGACCCTCATGTAACATTTCCAAAACCTCTTTTTGTAGTTTTGCAGGAATAACCACCCTGTTACCCCACAAAATACATCCTCTTAATACAGATAATTCAGTTTGTCTGGACTTAAAAGGCTGGGAACCTTGAGGCAGATCTTAAAGTGGCCAACCTTTCTTAATCCAGCCTATAACAGGAGCCAATAAAGTGTCTTTGGCAGTCTCTCTGGCAATTTGAGCAGCATGTACTGGAAGCTTGGCAACAGTTTCTAGGAAAAAGGTGTGTGCCTCAGGTTCAAAGTCCTCCTTGTGACAAGGAAGTGGGCAACGACTCAAGGCATCAGCATGTCCAATGTCCTTGCCAGGCTTGTGGATAAGTTTGTATGAATAAGCAGCAAGAACTTCAGTCCACCTCAGCATTCTTGGTGACAGAATAGTGGGTGTAGGTTTGTCTCCTGCCACAATGCCTAACAAAGATTTGTGATCTGTGACAATGGTAAATGTTCTCCCATACAGATATTCATGAAATTTCTTAACAGCTGCAACAATTGCCAATGCCTCCTTGTCCAATTGGCTGTAATTCCTCTCTGCTTTGGTCAAAGTGCAAGAGTAAAATGCAATAGGGGCTTCTCTCCCACTGGGAAGCCTGTGGCTCAACCCCCCCCCACTCCAAAAGGGGATGCATCACAAGTCAGTACAACAGGCAAATTCTCAGAGAACTGTATCAGTACAGCATCAGACGTGATTAGTCTTTTAATACTGTTAAATGCTGATTGTTCCTTCCTGCCCCAGACCCAAACAGACTTTTTATCAAGTAATCTGTGCAATGGTTCTGCAATGGTTGCCTTCTGAGGTAGGAACATGTGATAAAAGTTAATGAGTCCAAGGAAAGCTTGCAAATCTGTTTTGCATTTAGGTTTAGGGGCTTCTTTGATTGCTTTAACCTTGGCATCAGTAGGGTGGATGCCATGTTTGTCAATCATGTAGCCCAGGAACTCAACCTTGTCTGTTTTAAGAGTGTATTTTTCTTCCTTGACTTTTAACCCCGCTTTCCTGAAACTGGTAAGGACTTCTCTGAGTCTTTCTTATAACTGAGTGTCATTTTCAGCAGAGATTAACACATCATCAAAATAAAGCACTACCCCTGGGAGTCCTTGGAGCATTCTTTCCATAAGGCTTTGAAAGATGCCTGGTGCCACGCTTACTCCAAATTGTAACCTTTTACATTTGAAAGCACCTCTATGAGTCACAATGGTTTGGGCCTCTGCAGTGGCATCATCAACTGTTAGTTGTTGATATGCCTGGGCCAGATCCAATTTGGCAAAGACTGTACCCCTGCCAAGTGAATGTAACAGATGATGCACCACTGGAACTGGATATGCGCTCTGCTGCAGCGCATGGTTCAGTGTCCCCTTATAGTCTCCACAGATTCTTACTGACCCATCAGTCTTGACTGGTGTGACTATGGGTGTCTCCCATCTGGAGTCGTCAGTGGGCTCTAAAACCCCTTGAGCTATTAATTTGTCTAATTGTGCATCAATTTTTCCTTTAAAGCAAATGGGACCCTTCTGGGCTTTAAACAAATTGGGGGCACCTTGGGGTCTAGGTTGAAAGTGATAGGGGTCCCCATATGCTTGCCCAATCCTTCGCTGAAGACCTCTGGAAACTCAGACTTCAAGGCCTCCTCCCATTCAGAGTTGCTCACGTGATTGATGCCAGTCACCTCGATGCCTAGTGGATTGAACCACTCAAGTCCCAGCAAGCTTGGGCGATCCTTGTCTACAATGGTCAGGGGCAAACGTTTGGTGTGGCCTTTAAACTTCACGTTGAATTCTCTTGTTCCAACTACTGGAATCTTGTTCCCTTGGTAGTCTTTAAGAGTCAACGCCTGCTTCTTGAAGTGAGTCTTCTGAATATCTGGTAATAGTCTTTGAATAGTGTCCCATGACACCATAGATAGATATGAGCCTGAGTCCACTTCCATTTGGCAAGGCCTTCCTTCAATGAGTACCTTGACATGCACTTTTCTGTTATTTATAGAAGATGAATGACCAATAGTTACTGTCTGATGAGTTTCATTCTTTCCCTCTGCTTCTGTGCTGCGCCCCATTTTCTCACTGAGGTTGTTTGGCTTGAATTCTTTGTCTTTGTTTGCAGCAAACTTCCTTCTGTTTGGTGGAGTTCTGGAAGATTTCCAGACTCTTGCTAGGTGCCCTCTTTTTTCACAATGGAGGCAAATGTTGTCTAGAAACTTGCATTCAGTGCGGGGGTGGCTTCCCCCACAACCTCTGCAGTAGAAATCTTGCCTCTTTCTTCCCAGGCCTTTCTTTTTCCGCTCCATTCTGAGTCTGTAAATTCCCCTCCTCCACCTCACTGTAATCTGACTCAGAATCTTGTTCCTCACAATGATTTGTGGTGGACTTTTCCCCATCAGAATGGCTCGTGGCCCTGTTCATCTTCCTCATGGCTGCTGCTGAGGACTTGGTAGCTTCTGCTGAAGATGCTTCTTCTATGGCTTCTTTCAGCGTGATTTTAGGTTTCATTAATAACTTGCTCTGTAAAACCTTGTCTTTAAGGCCCAACACAAAACGGTCACACATGGCCTCCTCTAAACTTTTGAATTTGCATGCACCCCCAATGTCTCTTAAACTTGCTACGAAATTGTTTACGCTTTCGTTTTCCCCTTGATCACGATGATAAAACTCATGTCCCTTAATGAGGCATGATACTTGTGGTGCATAATGGGCTCTTAACAGTCTTTCCAGATCAGGCCAAGCCATTACCTTCACATCTGCTGCTCCCGCGAGTGCCTTCACCATCTTGAAAACTGCCGGACTGCAGTACGTAAGAAAGACCGCCCTCTTCCGCTGCTCAGAAATGGCGGCCAGATCGCTTTCTTCCAGGAACATCTGAAAGCGATCTGCATACGACTCCCAGTCTTCTGCCGTCGGATCGAACGGGGCTGGGGGGGTGTTCAGCGCAGCCATCTCGCTCTTCTTCTGTTCCGCGTTGCCTTCTCTTCAGGGGAATCCCATCCTCATCACCAGTGTTAAGTTTGCATGGAGAGGCAGACACGGAGTGCTTCAGCTCTTACGTTTTATTGTGACTTCAGCTAAGAACGGACCCGATTTGGCTTAGCCGAGGCAGCTATATATAGCCGGCTGCCTCGGCTGACAGCCAATCAGAGTGCAGGGTTTTCCCACACTTTTTAACCAATGATTTCAAACACTTTACAAGAATAACCAATCAATTCAAACTCTGCATACATAACACATTTTATACTATATTTCCTACTTCATATGATCTGGAAACAGTACATTGATTGACATACTATCAAATTGCATTTATTTCACTGTACCTAAAACTATGCCAAGGAAACAAAGCAGCAGATTAAAAAAATCAATAATTTAATGTTTAAGTTTGTAAACGCAGAAAAATAAAGGTTTGTTTACAAATCTCTCCAAAACACTGAGCAAAATCCAGCAAACAGATCAATAAAGCATTGTCCCCATTCATTTCCCCTAGAGATCCTTGACTTATGAATTTAGCAACATTGTGCCCTTAATGGAAGACTTGCAGCTCTCCCTGACTTTTAGCATTGTCGCAGCCACAGTATGCATATATACTTGTAGTGTATGTCTGTGTGTATGTCTGTGTGGAGGGGTTGATGGAGGTGGTGGATGGGACAGGCTGCAGTTAATGTGTTTCTGATGATCATGATGACAATGATGACAACTACAACAATAATCCCTTATGACCTCAAAATGGGGCTAAGGCAGGAAAGAAACTGTAGAAGAAAAATCATAGCTAGGAGAGCTACCCTAGCTCCATTCCCAAAGCATTGATGGTTAATGATGTGCAAACATAGGGCTATAGTTTCATGATAAAACATATAGCTTGTATTTGGGCCTGGAAAGACTTCTGCTTGCCAGTCAGTGTTCTTAATCCTTGGCTAAAGGTTCAGACAGTACAAAGTTGTTTCCTATTCTTAAAACTGAATTGTCAAATTTATACCATTGATTTTGTGCACTGCCCACTATATGCAGAATAACAGGACCACTGGGTTGACTTTCATCATGCATAACTCCTGCTTTTAATATAAGGTCACTTTTACCTTGAGTGCTTATTGCTGTGATTGGAATCAGAGCGCCTTAGTCAATATACTGGGGAAAAAGTAGCAAAAATGCATCTGTTTTTGTTCTATATTATTCCTGTATATTTCAACATACTGCAGCCATTTCACATCTTTCTTAGCAACAGGCTGAAGAGAGTAGAAACATGAGTATCTCTGTGCTGGATGAGATATGCCTTTTGGTAATGCTCAGGTTGGAAGTAGTGATGGGATTTTCCGTCTGCTGCAGAGGACAACCCATCATTCTATAGAGCCTTAAAGGCTTCTTTCAACATACTAGTTGAAGTTAAGTAAATATGGATGCTAACTTCTATTTACATAATTTTAAGTATTTTAATTTGGTTTTATTGGGCTTAAAATTGTTTAATTCTTTTTTAAATAATTATTGTATTGTATTTTTTAATTGTGAGCCGCCCCGAGTCTTCGGAGATGGGGCGGCATATAAGTCCAATAAAATAAATAAATAAAATAAATAATACATTGAAGAAAGGTCAGATACAAATGCCCTGAATAGATACATAAATAAAATAGGTCTCATTGATTATCTGGAAAGAGCCTAACCAGACCTACATGAACTCTGATCTTACTTCAATTATGAAATCAACTTCCAATTCTCTGGGTCTGGGTCTCAAGGGTTCTTTCACACGTTTGATCTTGTTTTTGGTAAGCGTTTCAAACTTACTATGAAGGGTGCTGTTTGTTCTCTTTTGCTTTATCATCTGCTTCTTCTTCAGTAGCCTGTTCTTCCTGATAGAAAAAAGTCAGTGGGAGAAATTATGCCTTCTCCTATGTTCCAACAAATTCAGTTCAGTTCAGTGCAGTGCAGTGCAATGCAATTCAGTTCAGTTCAGTTCAGTTCAGTTCAGTTCAGTTCAGTTCAGTTCAGTTCAGTTCAGTTCAATTCAATGGAAGTTGAAGCAGGTTGCTGCCCATTGGAGAGACAATATTTAATGAAATACAGACAATTGACTGATGGCCAATCACTCACCATCAACACACCAATCCACCAATAGGAAGGCACCACATAAATATGACACACAGAGTAGCCCAAAGCACATATTCCAGTAGAGAGAAGTTCCCTGAGGATGGGTTCCAGCATGAGTCTGAAAGTTCAGAAGAGTAAACCTCTGATCCTGGTGACTGACCCAATTTGGATCTTGATATAGAGACATCATGCAGACACAATGCAGAATTACAGGAGGGAATTTCTAGAGTCCTAATTTCCATCTATCTTCTCCTGACATTGCATACTTCTTATAGTATACCTGTAACAATCAAAGGCTGCTGTCTTTGGGTTTGTCCATGCTAACCCCCCACAATATCATTTACAGTGACTTTGGAAAGTTCTGTCCCTTTTGATAGATAGATATAGATAACATAAATTCTTGGCTGTTGTTTATATCCCCCTCCTCTCTCCCACTACTTTTACCTCCCCTTAGTGTCCTATTTTTGCCAGAAGACTATTTTGATGTTTGCTGATGTTTAGTCAACTACCATCAATCTATATTTTTCACTAGAAGAACTAAGTGGCATATGAGCTTGCTCTGATGCGATACAAGGATTGACTGGGAGTGTACTGGGTGCAAACTAAGTGGGAAATTATACACAGGCATTTTGCAACAAGAAAGGCACTTGAACTGCACATGGAACCAATGAGAATTTGGCCCAAATTTTCTTCTCATTTCAAGTTTTCAAAGCAATCTTGTTTCTATCAATTTGCATGGGAATGGTGGAAGAGAATGCAGAAGGTTTCGATTTGCTTCTCATCTTTACTTTATAAAACTCTCTTATTCTAAGCCAGATGATTGGTCCATGTAGCTAGTATGTATGTATGTATGTATGTATGTATGTATGTATGTATGTATGTATTTATTTCCCCATTCTGGCAGGTGGAGAAATAATGAACAATTAAAACCAACTAAAGTTACATTTTACAAGAAAGTAAAATAGCCACTCTGAAATTCATTCTAAGCAAAAGATCTATTGAATAAGAATGATGTTAAATATCTTCCAAATATCATATATGCACCTCCAGAGCCTGCATGTTGTGGTGGCACAGTGGTTAGAATGCAGTATTACAGGTTAATTCTGCTGACTGCAATCCTCACCAGGCTCAAGATTGACTCAGCCTTACATCCTTCTGAGGTCAGTAAAATGAGGACCCAGATTGTTGGGGGCAATATGCTGACTTTGTAAACTACTTAGAGAGGGCTATAAAGCACTGTGAAGTGATATATAAATCTAAGTGCTATTGCTATGTTCCACAATGAAGGCCACACAGGATGGACTTCGTAGTACCAACAACATGAACTTTGTAGTATTACTGTACTTGTTAACAACAGTGTGAGAGCTATTAGCAAAAAAGCCTGTCAGAAACTTCTCTTTGGTGCATGAACCAGCAGCTGTCAAAAGCTACAGGGAAGACCCTTCCCAGGTCTGTTTGGAAATTGGAGATTGAAGCTGGAGCCTATGCTATGTAAGACATTCACTGGACAACTGAGCTTCAGCCTTTAATATCTGTTGACTCTCAGCTTACTTATGGGAACAGCACTACAATGGAAGCGATACGATACCTAAGGCAGGGTTCTATAAGCCACAATTAGCATTAATATACTGTATGTTGATGAATTTCTGCTCAGTTGCTCCTTCTTGGTTCTTCCTGGCAGCTAGCCAGTTAAAGCAGAAATTCTTAATATTTGGTACCAGTGGTAACATTTAACATTTAGAAAGCATTCTTTGGGTGGTTCAAAGAAAGTGGTTGGCTACTAGGACAGAGGTTTCCTACTCACAAAATGTCCCTTGTGCATGTGGCCTGTCACAAAGCAATAGTTGACCAGAATGTTGCTTTCAGGAACCTCTTCCAGCTCTTAATGATATTTATCATCATCCTCTAGCGTATTTTTCTACCATTTTTATATTTTTTTCTGGAGTTGTCGGCATATTTATAATACATTGTCCTGAAACTGCTTTGGATCCCAGAATCAAACTAACTATGGATTTGATTTCCGTGGGTTTGTTGAACACGACATCTGAAACGGGAGCCTAGCTTGTTGGTGTTCTAAAAAGCTGACGTTAGAGGCAAAGGATAAACCCTGGGACAGATTTCAGATATCTCACTAAATAAACTATGAAGTAAGTTTCTGTGATTTCATTTGTTTTGCCTTTCCTACTGGCAGGAAGACCTTAAAAGGAACAACTGAATGTTTCTTTGGTCCACCATTTTAAAGAATTTTGGTTTAGCATGATATCCATCTGCGGTAATTAAGAGGCTTTCAGGGGCCTGAGTCTGCAACCCCAAAGCCTAAGATCTCAACTGACAGCCATGAACTCACTTTTTCACCATAAGAGATTTCAGTGTCGTGATCTGTTGTCTTGCTGAACATTCATGGAAAGCAGATGGCCTCTCATTGGTTACATGTCTGAGGAGGATCAAGAGTGAAAGTTATTCCTTTCAAACTTGGCTATATGGGACTGGCGCACATTTAATTGGTTCCAGATCCAAGGCACAAGGCAGTAAAAGAGAAAGCTATTTGAGAATTTGGGGTGGGGGTGGGTGGATGGTTACTGCTTCCCAGGCCATCTTCTCTTTGGAGACCTGCCATGGCAAACATGGAGGACATATAGATCTAAGGTTCCATAATTTATGGAGGAAAGTTGAAATCCCAAGCAGATCAAAAGTCTAGCGGTGCGGCTGTGCTCAAGTGTGCAAACATTTAACTGATTGCATTTGAGAGAGATCTGTAGGATAGATCTGAAGGGAGAGTTTGTCCTTTTGTGATGCTGGTTTTCATCCCGTAATTTTTGAGTGAGCTCTTTGTGCCTTGTTTACTGTACAGTATGATTAGATTTTAATTTAACAAGAAAGGAATGTATCTTTCATGTGGCATGTCTCATGGGGGCCTGAGTTTTAGCATGGAGAAGGGGGAATAGGTCTGGAGCTTTTAAAGATGTAGTGGAGAGTCCCAGTATATTGCTCATCTCAGAATTACTGTTTGTAAATAGGCCTGGCCAGTCTTGAGCAACATGATTTCAATAATTTTCCTTGTGTAAATAAACTATGCCTTCTGACTGTACTTGTTACAGGAATTCTCCCTGGCTTTAGATTTGACCACAGTCTCCCAGAGGCCTGCAACCAATCTAGATGGTGAATGTAAAAAGACACAGCCTCTCTCTCTTTTGATAACCCATTTGGAATTCATCAGGAGAGCAATCAATTATAAAATCATCAGCAGTGTGGAGAAAATGAAAAAAAAGAGAACCTAGAAGCTTTTGCAGTTGAGTCGGCGAGTTAATTCAAATCAATATATGAAATTAAGCTTCCCACTACCACCACCATGCCTTGCTGCAGATTTTGAATTTTCAGGTCACACTGTGCCTCAGAAGCCATTGTGCTCAGGATTGCCTTGATATTCTTAAAGATGTAAAAGCTTTGTCAAATTAGGAACCTGAGAGTTTCTGAAGTTTGACGTCTGGTCTCCAGAGCTTTCCAAAAATAGCTGCCAAACTGTACTTTTAAATGTAACAGGGAGGGAAATGCTTTTATTCATAAGAAGCAGATACATTAATTGAATTTGAATTACATTTGAATCAAATCAAATTTATTTTGAGCTTAGCCCCAACATTTTTCAAAGTACAGCCACCAACACAACACTCAAATGTCATATGTGGACCTTGCCCCTCTCTGAAAAATGTATATATCTCTGGCTGAGGTCTTTCAGTTCTTGTGTGCATATCTCTGTCTCTCTGTGTATTTCTTTCTTCTGAAGTCAATAACAGGGATTTGGTGCTTGCCTCATTTCTGCTCCACCGAATGTTTCTTTGGAAACTTATTTTGAAGTCTGCTTTATTCTCCCCTTTAGTCACTGTCACCCAAACATGCGTACCTTTCTTCCTTAAAACATCTAGAGATTTTTGGAAACAGTGTTTTCAGTGGCAGGTCCAGCTGCTTCTAGGGGTTTCAACTTATCTTCTTCAACTTCAGTAACATCTTCCTTGCTTCCTTTTGCCCAGCATAATTACCATTTATTTCAAGAGTGATTTTTCATTCAACCACCTGCATTTCATTCAACTGGGTAAGCTATTTGTCTGTAATAATAAATAGTAAATAGTAAAGTTATCTTTCTGATCATCTCAATTACTCCTGGTTGGCTCAAGGCCTTGCATTAAACTTATTTTTCAGATTAATGAAAGCCTTTTCCTTTCTCTCCCTAATAAAAGTTGTGCTTATTTTTTTCTACCTTCACATTATTCCAAGTGGTTGGAAAGGGTTTGATGCCACAATCATGAAATAGTATCAGATTTTGACATAGCAGGAATTGCCCAGATTAAAGAGGAACCTCCATTAACTTAAATCCTGTTGCATATATCTTCATAACAATTCTTTCTCTGTTTGCCTGGTCCTGTTATTGTCTGTGAATTAAGGATAACCCAAAGAAAAAATGACTTTTTAATGTAATGCAGTTATGCAAAATATTATTTTATTTTTTAAAAAATAGTCAAAAATTATTGAGACAATAGAAACAGACTAGATGGAACTTCATCAATTCCAGTATGTTCAGTTATTAATATTGATTGCCATAATAAAGTTGCATCACTCCCAAGGTGATAATTTGCATTTTCCCCATTTTATAAATGTCTACACAATATATTCCTATTTAATACAGAATAACAGAGGTGGAAGGGACCTTGGAGGTGTTCTAGTTCAAGACCTCCAAGATTCTTCAATCAGGAGTCTCTATAGAACTATTTCATATTGAGAATAAATACTGAATAAGAAATGACTGATAAATTGAAATTGACATATTAGAAATGTAAGTTCTTCAAATTATTGATGATGACATGAATCTAATATAATACAGGTATTTATATTTAAGATCTATCGCCTATTACTTGCTGTTTATATTGTACACTATGAGTTTATGCAGTGGAGACAAATTCCTTGTGTGTCCAATCATACTTGGCTTCTCTTCTCTTCTCTTCTCTTCTCTTCTCTTCTCTTCTCTTCTCTTCTTCTTCTCTTCCCCTACCCTACCCTACCCTACCCTACCCTACCCTACCCTACCTGCACATCACTGTTTTGATTAATTTTACAGTTTTCTCTATAACAAATTCATGAAAACAGTGTTTTAAATTATTGAGTATCTTTGGGACAAAATCTGTGGCTAAGAGGATGGATTAGACTTGATCCCTAAAATTCAAAAGGAAGATACTGACAAATGGACAAATTATGAACCAAAGTGCATTCCTGAGACAGCCCTCACCAACCTATTTTCAGATAAGAATATATCAGTGTTTCTTGACCTTAGCATGATGTCCACAAGTCTTCATGCTTACTGAAGTCAATAAAAACTGCTTTAAATTATATCACTTTAAAATATTGTTTTAAAAAACACTCTTTAGGTTTGATAATTTGGGCTAGGATATGAGTGAAATTTGTGGCACTGACAACTATAAAATAAAGAACACTTGTGACAAATAACCAACCTTTCTGAAAAATGTGATTTAAACTTCTTCCTTCAATAAATATTACAAATTCAATATACCTTCAAATCTATGCCTTTTCTAGGATACATTTCAAAGAATTGAATTTGTCTTATAACAGCTTTTATGCGAAGAAAAAAATCCTTGTTAAATAGTAAATTAATGAATTATAAATAAAAGTTTGTCATTGGCAAACTTTTGTTTTAAATTATCTAAATTTAACAAATGGCTCGTTCTACCTTTTATTAGTATATAAAATGATTGCACTTTCCATTTTAGAACATAGCTTTTAATCTCATTATCAGAATCATAAAAAGGATTGAAGTAATGGATTCTTTTAAAAATGCAATGTATTTCATGGAAGATAAATGGCTTCTCATTCCTTCCCTTCTCTTCTCTTCCCTTCCCTTTTTCTGTTCTTTTCTTCATATTTGCAGGTAAGTGTATGAATATGTTTGCGCATTCTGCAATTCTATATATTCTTTTAGCTCCCTCCAAAGAGTCATCTTTTCCAAGTTACAGTAGGGAGTCAACTAAAATTGCATTTTCATTCATATATATATATATATATATAAAACAAAATAGTTTAAATGAAAAGTTCTAGATGTATAAGCCGAACAGAAAAGTAATTCGCATTAATTCAAAACAGAATCTCTTTATTGGATTATAGGCTGATTGTGTTTACAGATACATTGCCAGAAGGTTTTTTAATTTTGGGGCAATTTCATTGTTCATAGATAGATATATCTCTCCACAGATACATATCTACAAAATTATGTGGTTATGTGTTTTAAATGAGATACAGCTCCTTCCTCCTTAATGTAATATATATGCTTCCATTTTTACGGCCCTGTGCAAAAACTATGAAAGTTTATAACTATATTTATTCAAAATATCATCATAAGTGAAAGAGGTAAACAACATTATGTTTATGTACTATGTATGGGTTTCCATTCATGGCAACTTAGTAACTGCAGCCTATATGAGGAATGGATAGCAACTCTTTGATCCCCTGAATTCCTAGGTTTCCATTGTGCTCTTAAAACAGCAGCGTCTTTTGCTTAATAAGCACTGTTAACTTTTCCTTGCCCAGCATCATGCTAAAAATGTTTTCATCATCTTGAATTAAACAATTTAACCCCAGGCTTAAACTTTAATGGACTAAATAATGATGGTTGGTACAAAATTCTGGGCATGCTTAACCCAAAATGAGTTGTATTGAATTTAGTAAAGTTAAATTTTAAACTTAATCCTAAATTTGTATGGATAAGATCCTGGTTTTCAGGTGCCCTTATAATTGAATATGGACTGAGCTGCACTTCAGAGGTATTGTCACAGAGTTAAGAAATTAACACTCAATATAAGGCAACATCAATAACTTCACTATCCATAATAGACATGTGGCCATTGATAGTGGTCCTTCTCTGCTTTTTAAGAGATGTACAACTTTCTCTGCAGCATCTGATAGAGTCCTCCTGTATCTTCCACTGCCCTACTATCACAGCAGGGATGACTGATAAAACAACTTGCCAGATGAAATGATTACTAGTTTAGTAATAGAGGAGTAGTTGTTTCTTACTATTACCCATAGGCATTAAAATTCTTGTAGAACAATATTGTATGATTTACTAATAAGAATCCCATGGTGATCTTAACAGTGCACTTGCATGCATTTTGCTAATATCTGACCCAAGAATTCCTTGCCAGGCAGTATACCCTTGGGAAAATGAATGTATTATCCATAGCTCTGTTTAAAATATATCTTACTGGAAAGGTTATACTGCAGGTATAATGACACTTTTAAAAAAGCATATATTAAGGAAAGCACAGACTTCCTTTGATTTTTTTTTTAATAATTGAAAATTTGACATGCAAAAAACAAGGATTGATTGTCTGCATTCAGTGTGAAATTCTCACTCTGATCAGTTCCAAGGTGGTCATTGGCCACAAAGCAAAATGGCAAGGTATCAAGCTTGTACCTGTAGTCCAACCATGTTATATCAGAATCAGTTCATTGTAGCAGAATGATTAGAAAGATGCCCAAAAGACTCATTTAATAGATTAATGGCTGATGTATTAAATAAAAAGGAAATTATCTTTGGACTAGTGATCATGGAGATGTAATGTTTTAAATATCTAAATGGGCTTCATGCAGAACGTTATATGGAGTTACAATTCTTAGAGAATTGTGGTTAGAGAGTTCGCTGTAACCATTTGTTGGCAAAGTTAACAAAATCTACAGAATAATAGAATAAAATATTTGAATATCAGACTATTTTAAATCTATGGTTTCCATTTGATTCAGCCTTTAAATCAGAATTGAAAAATTGGAGGAAAATTCAGATGGGAAGAATTTTGGAAGCATCTCTTAGCTATTGTGCAGAGCAAAACTCATCCATTTCATCTCGTTTTCAGATTCTAATCAGACAAACAAAATTGGCAGATGTCTTTCTTATTTCAGTACTCTGCTTTGGCTTTGTAGTTTTCTTGGGGCTTTGTTAATAGCTAGTGCATTAAAAACTTTGTTTTATTTTCAAATGTATTAGTTGCTCTTCCAGAGAAAGATTCTGCCCAAGGCAGCATATCAATAATATAGAATGGAAACAGGAAAAGAAACAGTGAAAAGAAGCAGAGCTAGCACAGCAAGCAGTAAACTAGACTGCAATATCTAAAACTAAGTTGAAAAGGTTTTCAGTTGCCTCTTAAATGCCTGCAAGGAAGGCTTTAGCTGGGGTTCTCTGGAGAGTAAGTTCTACCAAGAAAACTCAAGGCTGTATTCTTCTTAGTCTCTTCTTATACCAAGATGTGATTCAGTAACGAAGACACCTGTGGTGATTCCAATCTTTCCCCTATCCATTATCTTCAGAAATGCTTGTCCTCAACTTCTAAAAATTCTGGACATTGTAGCAGATTCACCTTGTAGTCAGATTCATCAGATTGGGGAAGGTGATACAAGTAAAAATCTGTGCAGATATATGACAGAATTTATCGTTGTGGTGATAATAAGCTACACCTAAGACATGTCTGTTAATTTTCTGCAAAAGAATCACAGTCAGTGCCATACAGTCTCAGCTGCTTATTCAAGTGGAAATTACATAGTTACCACATTTTGCACCTTGCAGTTTCCAACCTTTCACTCCCATTGATTGATTGTCAGGTTCAATAGGACTCTGAATAGGGTGACATATTTTCTCTGAAAGAGCAGGGCTTGGAGGTCCTCCTAAAGTCACAACTACTTCTAGATCAGGAGTGCAATGTGCAACTTGCAATGATATATTGTTGTCATGTGATGTATTGCAACTTTTTTCCCTTCGCTAAACTGGGGGTGGGCGTGGCCAGCACGTGATGCATCCTGCCTGCAGGCTGCAAGTTTGACACCCTTGTTCTAGATAGTCCAGTGAAGCTTTGGCTATGGGTTCTTTTGTCCAGCTATTGACGACAGACTACTTATGACTCATCCTGGAAAAAGGGTCCTGGCCACAATAACTCACACCCTCACTTTTTATATATATTACAGTAATGTTCTCTACATGCGGGTGCTTCTTAAGCCTATTGGGAAGCTGCAGAAAGCACAAATCCTATCTGAAGAAGAATTAAGAACATAGATTACTTACTTGGTTGGTGGAATGATGATGTGAAAAAGACTAATAATAGTTGAGAAAAATGCATGTAATAAAATGCTGAAAAAATTAGGATGAGAAGAAGACATTGTAGCACATGTATGGAAAGAACAAGATAGTTGCAAAAAAAGTATAGCCAAAGAGGTATAGCCAAGGTGCTTTAAAAAGGGAGGGAAAATATTGATTTTGGTGGAATGTAAAAAAATGGAAGTGGGTGAAGACAGTTGAACAGGGCATCTCCAGAGAGTAAATGGAATTAAACAAGAGTGATGAAATGATTTGGGATAACACTGGGGTGAGTGAAAGTTAGAAAGGGAATTTAGGGACTTGAATGAAAATTATAGTGATATAAGAGCAGAGGTGGCATAGTGGTTAGAATGCAGTACTGCAGGCTAACTCACTGCTCACTCCAGGAGTTTGATTCTGAATGGCTCAAGGTTGATTCAGCCTTCCATCCTTCCGAGGTTGGTAAAATAAGGACCCAGATTGTTGGGGGCAATATGCTGACTCCATAAACCACTTAGAGAGAGCTGTAAAGCAATATGAAGCAGTATATAACTCTAAGTGCTATTGCTATATGTTGAAGAATGGAGGAGAAACAAATAACAAGTACACAGTGTAACTAAAGACATGTTAATATAGGCATATGGTTTGCTGATGCAGTAACTGTGGGAGTTACTACATGTTTGTATTCAGCCTATGACTGAAATTGGAAGATTACCATTATTGTTTCCCTATGCAAAAAGAAATGTTGTTAGTTCAATGCAAAAGGACAGATTTTGGAAGAATTATGAAGTGGCAATGCACAATATTTGGTTACTGTGTCTGATCCCCGAGGTGAGACAAGTAAAATGGCTCCATGTTATGAAAGGATTGCATATCTTTCCATATCACTGAGGATGGGGTGCCTAAATTTAAAAAAAATTGTAAAGAATCGGGAGAATTGCAAACAGGATTGGATTGGATTAAGTTCAGATTAGTTTTGGAAATGTACAATAGACTCTATAAGGCAATATGTGTGTTTGTGTGTGTGTCTATGTGCAAAAACTCTCTTTGTGTGTATAAAACTTCAATTACTATTGAAAGGGAAGATAAGGGAAATAGATAGGGTCTCATCTAACTTGAATATTTCCCTTTAAAGTTATGCAGCTGATTTTGAAAAAAGATACTATGATATTTCCTATCACAGTATATATTTATGTATTAATGGATTTTTCCTCATGAAATGTCTATCTCTCTTCTGCAGGTAACCTTTGCCCATGACACTTGTTTGATATTGAGGGCCTTTCCACAGCAATCAATTGTGATGTCATGCATGGAAAGATTATGAGGTCAAAAAGCACTGAAGGCAGAATTAAAAAACAAGAAATGGGAAATAGTCAATGAAAAGCACAAATATTCAAAAGTCAGGTATTCAAAAGGAATATGAAACAGCTCAAAAATCATAGCACAGCTCAAAAACATTCAGTTTGAGTGGTGGGTATTTTTTAAAAAGTCAAAGTTTTAAATCCATTTTAAATCTATCCATTTATGTGAATAGAGGGAAGAACTCTAAATCAGACCAATGTCTTTCAGATATGTAGTTCCAATTTCCATCATCCTACCATTTATTGGAACTTGAATAGTCATGATGAAGTTAAGGTTTGGTACAAACAGGTAGAGAGCAATGGAAGAAAATTGGCTACAAAGATCTTTAATTGTAAAAAGTTAGAAGTGGGGGAAGGCATATAAGAAATTCTATAAAAAGGAGATAGAAGGGAGACATGAAGAGAAGATAAAATGATTAGACTCTTTGGAATTTATGAAGCAGAAGATTATGATATGGGACCTCCCAACAAGGAAGAAATATGTCCCAGAAATAGAGAGGCAGAAATGAAACTCAGAGAAATTAAGAAAGGTACAAAAAATCAAGCTATAGAGCTGAATGAAGGAGAAAGACTTTTGTGGACCCAGATAAGAAAAATTCCACAACAAAAGCAACAACAACAATGATGATGACAACAACAAAAACACACCTGAAAGTGTGTTTTTCAGCTGTGAAAGTGACCCGTATAAACAATGGCAAGAAAGAAAAGGGGAGAAAAGATTATATCCCCAAAAGGACAGTTCTAAATGATAACTGGGGAAATCTCTGCAGACACAGGTCATGTTGAGCGGTCAGCCTTGTGGAAAATCATTCCAAGTTAAGAAATGGGATTGTCCCAGCTCCTGAGGCTATCTAAGGTTACTGCTCCTGGACTTTTACCTTTTGGCAGCTAGTGAATTTGGACCCTCCCAGCACACCAGAATATCTCTTCCATTTCTTGAGCAGTGAGACACAAGGATAGAAGGAAGAAGGGAGGAAGGGGGTCTTCTATCAGCTCTCGCACAACAGGTCAACAAGCAGCAAAGAGCCATTCTCTTCTACTTCCCTTTCCTACTTTCCTACTCCACCTAACGGCAGGTGCAGCAGGAAGAGGACGAGAAGCATACAATGTTCATCAGTCACTTTCTTCAGCACCATTGTAACATCAATCACTCGATAAATGAATAGTTGTAAGTTGAAGGCTACGTCTAATACAGTTACGCCCTTTCCTGGACCAATGGTCCCTACTCACAGTCACTCATGCCCTAGTCACTTCCCGTCTTGATTATTGCAATGCGCTCTACATGGGGCTGCCCTTGAAGAACATCCGGAAGCTCCAGTTGGTGCAAAATGCAGCAGCTCACATGGTTTTGTGCAGACCCCAGTGTGCACATGTGTCACCTCTCCTGCGGAAGCTGCATTGGTTGCCAATTTGCTTCCGGGTGCAATTGAAGGTGCTGGTTGTCACCTTTAAAGCCCATCATGGCTTGGGACCAGGTTATCTGAGGGAACATCTCTTGCCGGTTACATCTACCTGACCCATTAGAGTGGGGAGGCAGGAAATATTGCAGGTCCCATCTCTGAGGGAGATACACCTGGTGGGACCCAGAAGAAGGGCCTTCTCTGTGGTGGCTCCCTCTCTCTGGAATAACATTCCCCCAGAGATTAGAATGGCCCCCTCTCTAATACTCTTCCAGAAGGCACTGAAGATCTGGTTCTGCCAGCGGGCATGGGGAACCCAGAGCGGGATGGAGCCCATCAAATGGCTTGTGTGATCTGCTGTCATCGGGGCGGGAGCTGGGAGTTGGGGAGGGGGTATTTTTATTTATTTATTTTATTTTAAATTTTATTTTTCCCCCAAATTTTGTTCTATTGTACTTTATTAACTTATTTGATTCTTTTTGTTAGTTTTTATTGTTTTTTATTTTAAATAGGGTTTTACATTCTGTATGCTGCCTCAAGTCACCATGGGCAAATAGGCAGCAATATAAATTCAATAAATAAACAAACTAACAGGGCAAGCCACTAGAATATAAACTGAGAGCAAACCCCATTCCCTACTACCATTAATGATTGTCTATGCAGATTCTTAGTCCTTCAGGTCATGGTTGTTCCAAAGGTGCCTTTTTCAAGAGGTAACTGGACTTTCTGGCTTTTCTTTGAAGATGTTTCACATCTCATCCAAGAAGCTTCTTCTGCTCTGATTGGGCGGTGGGGAACTGGGATGGGATTCAAATTTTTTAACAACTGGTTCTGTGGGTGTGGCTTAGTTGGTGGGCATGGCTTGATGGTCATGTGATTGGGTGGGCATGACCAACTCAAGATCACTCATATTGAGGGGTGCTTTTCCTCGCCAGGTCTCTCATGACTGTGGGGATGCTGCAATGGTCGAAAGTGTGAAAAATGGTCATAAATCACTTTTTTCAGTGCCATTGTAACTTTGGTCACTAAATGAACTGTTGTAAGTCAAGGATTACCTATACAAAATTACAAAAAGCTTCTTTGCTTGCAAAAAGCTGCCCTAAATACCAATTATTAGATTAAAAATACCTGCAAGCTGGAGTTACAAATCAGGCAGGGTGCCAGAGCACCTTGAGGAATTAAAATAGTTAAAATGCAATGATAACTATCAGCAGCCAACTCTTGCTCATAAAGTGAAACCCTTTAGTACACAGGTCATTTAAGCTCTCCAGAAACAGCACACCCAGGAGAAGCAATCCTTAGATCCATTTGCACCACTTAAAGACACCAGCTGGTCTCACTCACCTCAAAAGATATCCTAAGAAAATCATCCAGATTTAAGGAAAGATCACATGCCCCCCGGAAAGGTAGTAAAAGAATCAGTGCCAAGCTTGCATCCTGCCTCTTGGAAGTACACCCCAATAGACAGTGCCAGATACCACTAAAGCAGTGAAGGAAGACCCCCCTCCCCAGATAGAAAAACAAACCATGAGGCAGGAAAAAATTCAAACACATTACAAATAATTAAATCACAACAGTAGCTGTTGCTTGTTAAACCAATTACCAAAACAAATAGACACATGAACTACCCAGATTTCTCAACCCAGTTTCTTTTTAGGAACAGAAATTAACCTTTTTTTCCTTCCAAACAAAGGTGAATAGGGAAAATTATCTCATCAATAAACACAGAATTAAACTTCACCAAAAATCAGTTTTAGACCACAACCCAGAAAGGGTATGTAAACTCATGTTTGAATGTCAATCTTTCTAGCTAGCCAAGAAGCTTTGCTGAATGTCACTCATCTTGGTTCCTTGTCATTAAAAGCCTTTTTTCAGCAGTTCTGCTTTATTATTCAATTATTTCTTCAAAGTGCTAACTCCAACGGGAGTATTTCCTCCCAACAGCAGTGTAAAAAGTTTAAAAGAACCCTTCCCCTTTAAGAAAGTCAAGCTGTCAGGTTTTCAAGTGAAATGGCTATACATATGTCAATTTTGGGCTGGACACAAGCAAAGTACCAGCAAAGGAGAGAGAAAAAGCTCCAGAGAAGCTTGGGAGACAGGAAGTCTAGTCATGCCAAGAATGTAATAAGGGTTAACAGAGAGGCAGTTTCTGTAAGCAACACCAGAACGTAGGGAATGCCTTTCTTACAGGATTAGGCCAGTAAAGTGGAAAAAACAAAAGGAGATTTCTTCTAACAACCGGTTCTCCGAACTGCTTAGAAAGTTAACAACCGGTTCTAGAAAATAGGGAAAACCAGTAGAATCCCATCCCTGGTGGGGATCCTTCCATTCTCACCATCCAGTCAGAGCTGAAGAAGCTTCTTGGATGAGAAATAAAATGTCTTCAAAGACAATCAGAAAGCCCAGTTGCCTCTGGAAAAAAAGCACTTTTGAGACTACCATTGATGATGTTGCCTAGTTTGGGTAATGTTTCCACTCCTAGTGACCAAGTGATTCTGTGGCTGCTCTCTCATGATGGCTGAAGGCTGTAAGGGCCTGGATCAGGGACAGCAGTCTTCAATTGAATCCTGCAAGACCAAATGACTTTGGGTACATGGGGCCCTGAGATCTGGGACTGCCATCTCTGTCTCTAGATTGGAATGGCACTAACCCACTGTAACCCAGACAGATCTGGTCCACAACTTTGGGATTCTTTTGGAGTCATGACTTCTGCTCAAAGAGCAGGTAGCCATCATGGCTAGGAGAGTCTTTGCACAACTTTGGGTTGTGTACCAGTTGTGACCTTTCCTGGATCAGGATTCCCTGTGCTCAGTTGTTCAGGCCCTAGTTATCTCTCAGTTGGACTATTATAATGCATTTTACATGAGGCTACCCTTGAAGAGCATTTGGAAGTTACAGCTGATTCAGAGTGCAGCAGTATGGGCAGTTCTTGGGGTCTGAAGAATGGCTCATGTAACACCACTGCTCTGTGAGTTGCATTGGCTGCCAGTCTGCTTCTGAGTGCAATTCAAGTTGTTGGCAGGGGTGGGATGCTACCGGTTCTGCCTGGCTCTCTAGAACCAGTAGCTCTGAAGAGCAACAGATGCCGAACCAGTTCTGTGTCTGCTGCTGTTTGGCCCACCCACCTGCCTGGGCTGTTACCTGACCTTTATTTCCTGCTTTTTCAACCTCAGCTGCTTTGTGTGGCACAGCTGAGGTTGAAAAGGCAGTAAAAAAGGTGGTTTTTCAAATGCTGCACACTTGTGCGCAGCGCTTATCAGCTGTCTGGGTGGCACAGCTTATGGTGTATTACATGCACGCACAGCACGCATCTGGTGCGCATGTGTGCAAAGCACGCAATTGCGCACAAAGCTGTAATCACCGAACCGGTAGTAACACCAGTTGAATCCCACTCCTGGGTGTTGGTAATTACCTTTAAAGCCCTTCATGGCATGAGTCCAGGCTATTTGAGGGACTATCTTATCCCACTAGAATTGGCCCATCACACCTGGCAGAGAAGGCATCCTATGGCAGAAGTGGAATGCTGCAATCCCTGTTGACCTGATTATTCCAGCTAGTGGGGTCCAGGTGAAGGGCCTTCTCTGACATTGCACTTGCTCTCTGAAACATCTTGTCCCCCAGTGTGAGGTCGGCTCCAACCTTCCTGGCTCTGCCAGTTAGCAAATGGGGGAGCATCACAGTGGAGGTGGTTGATTGCGTAACAACAGATCCCACCTATCCCTTCCTGCCCCTGCCTTCTACATCTGTAGTTGGATCACATTCTTGTCTTTGATAATGAGTACAGTCAATTAAAACTACCTCATGGTAAGATTGGTGGCAAATGAATTAACTAAATAAACAAGCATATACAATATTTTTTTCTTAGCTCTTGAACCTAACTATAACTCAGCTCAGATCCAAATAGAGCAGGCTCCTGAATCTTCCAAGGAACTGTACTCTTTCTGAAGCAATCATATGTATAACTTTTCCTCTACTTTCTCACTCAAATGTTGGGTGTTAAAGAAAACAAAAGACAGGGGATATGTGGACTTGATGGCTGAGTTTTTAACACAATTATGCATTTCTTTATTCAGCCCCACACTTTCAGGGAAATACCCCAATTGGTGTGCTGTCCAGTTCAGAATCTTGAGAATATTGATGGAACTGAAAGGTGAAATTTAAAAATACTTTTTTACTGAATTGACCATGGCTAAATTAGATTTCTAGCAGTTATCTCAGGCTGATCAATCCAGATAATTACTACAGCTGCTTAACCCATGGCAGATGTTGAGCAGAGAAATTTACCTGCATTTTTCCTATCAGTTCTATTTCAATTTGATGAAACAAAATTTGCTTCTGAAATTTCTTGCAAAGGAGACAAAAAAATTGGTGACATTTTCATGGGAGGAGTGGGAAGTTTTTACACTTCTTTAATTATCAGTTGCTCAAGGAATATGTACCAACGTCCTGACTTACATAATATAATCTTCTTCCCAGCAGTTTTCAGTTATCCTGCTTTCCCATGTTTCCATTCAATCCCAAGGGAAGACAATGAATGTCTTCCTTCCATTCCAAAAGGAAGACATTTTGAGGATCTTCCCACTCTCACTACCTTTTGGGGAATTTCTTCTTCACTTGGAGAAATTCTGAGTACTCATTTAACCATCACTGTAGCTATATATTTAGATGAGAATATCACAGGGCCATTTGTCTACTTTTAGTTGCATGTTCATTTTCCTGAAGACCCAGGAAAAACTTAGAAGTTGAGACAAACTTATTTCACCATAACATATTTGATTAATTGCAGGGCCAAATATGAGGATACTAGTGCCAAATCAATTTTCCTGACACACTGCCTATATTCTGAGTTGGATGCAACATGTACAGTATATTGTCATAATGGTTGATACCTTAAGCCAGTGGCCCCCTACCTTTTGGGCACCAGGGACCAGTTTCGTGGAGAAAGGTTTTTCCATGGACCAAAGGGAATGTAGTTTTGCATGCTTCATCCATCCCATGGATGGGGCTTCACTTGTTTGCACAACCCGGTTGCTGCATGCCACAGACTTTTGCTGGTCCATGGACTGGGGGTTAGGGACCCCTGCCTTAATTATCTTTATTAGTCTTCTCAACTTGTAGAAATACTTTCTGGCTTTACTATGTTGTTGTTGGTGATGGAATCCTTAACTTTCTGACAAGAGTAGAAACTTTGTAAGTGTTCCTTTGTTTACACAATAAGTACTATAGATAATAATCTCCCTTATTCCTATCAGTCGTTCTGCTTCTCACCATAAATGAAGGAAGACAGAGCCCTCAACAATCCCTTATTGCTAATGCCATTGCCAACCATTCAGAAAAACTGGAATGGAGATGTCCAGCTGTGATAAAGACATCTTCCAGGGCAACTCCCATGTAAATGTCCCAATAAAACTAGAAAGTAAAGATACCTGATAGGAGGGAGTGGTGCTGATAGGCCCCATTTTGAACAAAGGTAGTAATTTTAAGCTACCGCCCTCAAGGTAATTGGCAGTGGAAGGTTAAATTCAATGTGCCAAGAATGTAATTTTGCTAGACAAGAAACAGAGAAGCTTACTTCCCTGTTACACAACTCTCATAGGCAATCGGTAATGGAAAAGCACTGTCATCCTGTAGCAGATTATTAATATTTTCCCACCATTCCCCCAATGCCAAATAATACATAGTAATAGCTATATATCTGTCATATGCATAATATGTGTGTTTAATTGCATTGTACTGGTTTTTGATCTCACCAATAATCAAAGCAATATTAAATCAGCATGAGTAAGATCTAGATGCAGAACATTGTCAGCAGTGTATTCTTGTGGTGATAGAGAAAACCCTTTTCAATTTTAAAATGTAATGGTTCCTGGAATTTAAAGTGAGCATTTTTGGCTCTGTTCAATGTATCTTGGTAACTACATCCAGTAAGAGTCATCTACAATAGCTTGAAATATATATATTGAAATAATGGACATGAAAACCCACCATTCTGACATGTCCTCTTGACACATGGGTCAAATAAAATCCAAAAAAGATTGAAGGAGTGTAGAACTGTAAGTTATGGTTGATGAAACTGTTATGTACGTAGGTGTGAATGTCATTGGTTTAGTTTGAATTGTTCTTGTAAAATGTCAAACATGATTGGTTTGAAAAGTGCGGGAAAACCCTGCACCTGATTAGCAACCGCGCTGCTGGCTATAAGTAGCAGCCGTAGCCCAGCCAAGATGGGTCCATTCGAGCTGTAGTCACTAATAAACTCTTCACTGAAGCCTCGCTGACTGACTCTTCATGCAAACTTAACACACTGGCTATGAGGATGGGATTCCCCTGAAGAGAAGATGATGCAGAAGACAAGCAGAAGAGCGAGATGGTTGCGCTGAACACGCCCCAGCCCGCTCGATCCGGGCGGCAGAAGACTGGGAATCGAGAGCGGATCGCTTCCAAATGTATTTGAAGGAAACGACCTGCATCACCTCGGAGAAGCGAAGAGGGCAGTCTTTTTTACGACTGCAGTCCGGCAGTCTTCAGAGATGGTGAAGGCATTGGCGGAGCTGCAGACATGAAGGTAATGGAATGGCCTGATTTAGAAAAGCTTTTAAGAGCCCATTACGCTTCACATTAAGTATCGCGCCTCATTAAGAGACACTTTACCTTCATGGGATCAAGGGGAAAGCAAAAACGTAAACGACTTCGTGGAAAGTTTAAGAGACATTGGGGGTGCATGCAAGTTTAACAACTTGGAGGAGGCCATGCGCGATTGATTTGTTCTAGGCCTCAAAGACAAAGTGCTTCAGAGCAAATTGTTATTAAAACCTAAGATCACATTGAAGGAAGCCATAGAAGACGCTTAGTGGCAGAAGCCACTAAATCCTCAGCGGCAGCCATGAAGAAAATTAACAAGGCCTCAAGCCATTCTGTTGTGGAAAGTCCACAACAACTCATTTGAAAGCAAATAGATTCTGAATCAGACTGCAGTGAGGTGGAGGAAGGAATTTATAGACTCAGAATGGAAAAGAAAAAGAAAGACCTGGGAAGAAAAAGGCAAGACTTTTATTGCAGAGGTTGGGGGCAACCCCTGCACTGAATGCAAGTTTCTTGATACCATCTGCCTTCGTTGTGAAAAAGAGGTCACTTAGCAAGAGTCTGCAAATCATCCAGAACTCCACCACACAGAAGAAAGTTTCTGACAAAGATTTCAAGCCCAACAACTTCAGTGAGAAAATGGGGTGCAACTCAGAAGCAAATGGGAAGAATTAACTCATCAAACAGTCACCATTGGTCATTCTTCAACCTTAAGAAGCAGAAAAGTACATGTGAAGGTACTGAAGGAAGGCCTTGCCAAATGGAAGTGGACTCAGGCTCCTATTTATCTATGGTGTCATGGGACTATTCACAGGCTACTTCCCAACATTCAGAAGAAACATTTCCAGAAGCAAGCACTGACTCTTAAAGATACCAAGGGAACAAGAAGTAGTTGGAACAAGAGAATTCAACGTGAAGTTGGCCACACCAAACGTTTGCCCCTGCATGGAGGTGACTGGCATCAATCGTGAGCAACTCTGAATGGGAGGAGGCCTTGAAGTCTGAGTTTCCAGAGGTCTTCAGTGAAGGATTGGGCAAGTATATGGGGACCCCTATCACTTTCAACCTAGATCCCAAGGTGCCCCAATTCGTTTAAAGCCCAGAAGGGTCCCATTTGCTTTAAAGGAAAAATTGATGCACAATTAGACAAATTAATAGCTCAAGGGGTTTTAGAGCCCACTGACCACTCCAGATGGGAGACACCCATAGTCACACCAGTCAAGACTGATGGGTCAGTAAGAATCTGTGGAGACTATAAGGGGACACTGAACCATGCGCTGCAGCAGAGCGCATATCCAGTTCCAGTGGTGCATCATCTGTTACATTCACTTGGCAGGGTACAGTCTTTGCCAAATTGGATCTGGCCCAGGCATATCAACAACTAACAGTTGATGATGCCACTGCAGAGGCCCAAACCATTGTGACTCATAGAGTTGCCTTCAAATGTAAAAGGTTACAATTTGGAGTAAGCATGGCACCAGGCATCTTTCAAAGCCTTATGGAAAGGATGCTCCAAGGACTGCCAGGGTAGTGCCTTACTTTGATGATGTGTTAATCTCTGCTGAAAATGACACTCAGTTACAAGAAAGACTCAGAGAAGTCCTTACCAGATTCAGGAAAGTGGGGTTAAAAGTCAAGGAAGAAAAATGCACTCTTAAAACTGACAAGGTTGAGTTCCTGGGCTATATGATTGACAAGCATGGCATCCACCCTACCGATGCCAAGGTTCAAGCAATCAAAGAATCCCCTAGATCTAAATGCAAAACAGATTTGCAAGCCTTCCTTGGACTCATTAACTTTTATCACATGTTCCTACCTCAGAAGGCAACCATTGCAGAACCATTGCACAGATTACTTGACAAAAAGTCTGTTTGGGTCTGGGGCAGGAAGGAACAATCAGCATTTAACAGTATTAAAAGACTAATCACGTCTGATGCTGTACTGATACAGTTCTCTGAGAATTTGCCTGTTGTACTGACTTGTGATGCATCCCCCTTTGGAGTGGGGGGGGGTTTGAGCCACAGGCTTCCCAGTGGGAGAGAAGCCCCTATTGCATTTTACTCTCGACTTTGACCAAAGCAGAGAGGAATTACAGCCAATTGGACAAGGAAGCATTGGCAATTGTTGCAGCTGTCAATTTCATGAATATTTGTATGGGAGAACATTTACCATTGTTACAGATCACAAACCTTTGTTAGGCATTGTGGCAGGAGATAAACCTACACCTACTATCTGTCACCAAGAATGCTGAGGTGGACTGAATTTCTTGCTGCTTATTCATACAAACTTATCCACAAGCCTGGCAAGGACATTGGACATGCTGATGCACTGAGTCATTGCCCACTTCCTTGCCACAAGGAGGACTTTGAACCTGAAACACACACCTTTTCCTAGAAACTGTTGCCAAGCTTCCAGTGCATGCTGCTGAAATTGCCAGAGAGACTGCCAAAGACACTTTATTGGCTCCTGTTATAGGCTGGATTAAGAAAGGTTGGCCTCTTCAAGATCTACCTCACCTGGCCCAACCTTTTAAGTCCAGGCAAACTGAATTATCTGTATTAAGAGGATGTATTTTGTGGGGTAACAGGGTGGTTATTCCTGCAAAACTGCAAAGAGAGGTTTTGGAAATGTTACATGAGGGTCATCCTGGGATTGTAAGGATGAAGGGATTGGCCAGGAGTTAGGTATGGTGGCTAGGTATTGACAAAATGGTTGAAAACCAGGTTGCATCTTGTCCCAACTGTCAGGTAGTCAGGCCTGCACCACCTCTCGCCCCCAAACAGGAATGGGAATGTCCTAGGGGCCCGTGGTCCAGGATTCACATTGATTTTGCTGGCCCTACCAGAGGGCACACCTTTCTTATTATAGTAGATGCATATTCCAAATGGCTAGAGGCAATCCCCATGGCATCCACCACAACTGATGCTGTCATCAAAGCAGCTCAAAAACTTTTGTAACCAGAACCTGATGTTCTTGTCTCTGACAATGGCCCTCAATTTACATCCAACCTCTATTTAGCACAACAGGGTATCAGACATTCCCTTACTGCCTCTGGGCACCCTTCAGCTAATGCCAGGCTGAACATGATGCGTTTTACCAAGGAGAAGCTTCAGCAACTGGGTCCTGGGGACATCACTGAGAAAGTTGAAAAACTTCTTAGTGTTCAGCACATCACTCCTAACCCATCTAATAACTTATCCCCAGCAGAGTTGTTGATGGGTAGGAAACTTAGGTCTTCCCTTGACCGCCTTCATCCCACTTACGCACCCAACACCACTAGATTCCACTTCCAAAGTTTGCACATTCAGTGTGGGTGATTCTGTTTATGCTAAGAACCTTATGGTGAACCTTTGTGGATTCCTGCTGAGATAACTCAAATCACAGCCCTCGTTCTTACAGGGTGCAAACAGAGGATGGACTCCTCTGGAGCAGGCACATTGATCAACTTAGATCCAGGTTCTCTCAGGAACATCGCTTGTTCTCTCTAGTTCCCTCACCTGATGTCAATTCTAGGGGAAGGGGAGGAACAGGAGGAAAATCAGCAAGCAAGAATCAACCCCATGTGTAATGAGCCATTACGACAGGAACCATTCCAAAACCTGTCACAATGCCAAAATCCATCCTTAGAAGTGGAAGATTGTACATCACTACCTGACTTGGGTGCTGACATTGGGCTGGAGATGGGTTGGGAGGAGAGACCAGATTCTAACAATCAAACAGGGTCTCCTTTCACAGGAAGTCCCAGTAGGGAAATGTCAGCAGACACATTTCCTCTCTCACTGGGTGAGAATGTTAAAACTTCTGAACGAAGGTCTCAACGTGCGTAAAGAGCCCCACCTATTTAAAAGAATACATTAGATAGGTTGGGGTTTGGTATGGACTGAACCTAGTGGGGAGGGGTGTTATGTATGTAGGTTTGAATGTCATTGGTTTAGTTTGAATTGTTCTTGTAAAATGTCAAATATGATTGGTTTGAAAAGTGTGGGAAAACCCTGCACTCTGATTGGCTGGCAACTGAGGCTACTGGCTATAAGTCGCAGCCGTAGCCCAGCCAAGACGGGTCCATTCAAGCTGTAGTCACTAATAAACTCTTCACTGAAGCTCTTCACGTCTGACTCTTCATGCAAACTTAACAGAAACTTTAAGTATTGTGCAAGAGCATGGAGTTACATGCACATAAACCAGTGGTGGGATTCAAATTTTTTTAGTACCGGTTCTGTGGGCGTGGCTTGGTGGGCATGGCAGGGGAAGGATACTGTAAAATCTCCAGTCAGAGGTGGTATTTGCCGGTTCTCCAGACTACTCAAAATGTCCACTACTGGTTCTCCAGAACTGGTCAGAACCTGCTGAATACCACCTCTGACATAAACCATGAGCAAAAGTGAATGTATGAGAAAAGGGATTGCCGAACCTTATTTCTGCCGAGGCTCAAATTACTACTTGTGCTGTTTCAGCTATATCTGCCTGAGAGATGTTAAGAGAGGACGAACAAGAAGGGACAGGAAAGGCCCTGATAAAGCAGTAATCAAAATGAATTAATTAGTAGGAGACCCATAATAGGTGAGGCTGTACAAATCCAAGAGAGGTTTCCAAAACAAGCATAATTTGCATGCAAATTTCAAGTTGGAAGATAATAGCAGGGAGGATGATCCTCATACTGGAAATGAAACAAACGAAAGAGGGTTTCTGATAAAGGAGAAAAGATCACACTAATTCATCTTCAAAATTTCTATGGGATTGAAACAACTCTTTCCTGAAACCTTGAAGAACTTCTGCCAGTCAGTGTTGATAACACTGGCATGAAATGGACAAGTGCTGAGCACAGCGGTGGGATTCAATTTTTTTTTACTACCGGTTCTGTGGGCGTGGCTTGGTGGGCATGGCAGGGGAAAAATACTGTAAAATCTCCAGTCAGGCGTCGTATTTGCTGATTCTCTGAACTACTCAAAATTTCTGCTACCGGTTCTCCAGAACTGGTCAGAACCTGCTGAATACTGGCTGAGCAACCACAGAAGGAAAATTGACCATCTTTTCCTCAAAGATCACTGTAGGCTTCAGCCCAGACCATTAATTATTCGGCCTTGGTTCTAAACGGCTCTTTTCTTAAAGAAAAGCAGAATTCTCGGCCTACTTGTATTTTCCACCTGATGTCTGCTTGTCTGCATCTTCCTACTGGTCAGCTCCACTGTCAGTTTGTCTGTCCAGGTTTCCATCTACATTCTAATCCAACTTTCTGGGGTTTTCACACATATTTTGGCAAGTTGGAGGTATCTCATACCTTTACTCTTAGCTAATATTTGTTTATATCTAGCACACTTGAGACTAAATTTGGAATTCTTGACAGAATCTGTGGATGAGATAAAACAATATTCTTCAAAGAAGAATCTTGGTGGCTAATTCTTTTTAAAAAAATTAAATTGAATGAGAGCAGCTAAAAACACAGGAGATATTTCTGGAATGTAGAATAGAGACTGATGCATTGGTTTGCATTTTGGAATGTCACCAGTTTCCTACTGACAAAAATGGAGAGGGTCCAAAGGGTGCTTTTCAAGAGGCAACTGGACTTTTTGGTTTTTCTTCAGACATTTCACTTCTCATCTAAGAAGCTTCTTCAGCTCTGAGCTGAAGAAGCTTCCTGGATGAGAAGCGAAACATCTTCAAAGAAAAACCAAAAAGTCCAGTTGCTCTTTGCCTGGGACTTCTTTAACGATGACCTGGATGACCGAGAATCTCCGTAGACAAAAGGAAAAGGGAAGCCCCTTGACAAGGTATATATAAAGAAGGATTGTGCAGATTCATCATATAAATAGAGTTGTTGAATGCGAAGAAATGCTGCAAATAGAATCATGGAACTATGGTCAATCTGTCAAGGCAAAAAGATGATTATTTTCTAACTCCTTATTCTTTTCTAATTAAGTGAATTTAATTTGCAAATCTATTTCCACTGTGTGCCGAAGTTAAAGTTATTGCAGAATTACAAGACAGTGTGAGAGTAACCATCCTGAATTTCGCTGGCATCACTGCTACATAGGAGCTAGCATTTCTCAAGTAATACTGTAGTATTGTGCTTAATGTACATTGATTCTGGCTGCTACTCCAGAGAAAAGTAAATATAACTAAGTGTGTAAAAGTAGTTTAAAGATTACCAGCTCTGCATCCTGTTCAATTTGATTATGTCATTGGAAGATAGTTAAACATAATTTGACAAGCACAATTTATTCTATCAAAGATTGCTACTATGTATGAGAGACAACATTATAATTTCTTATGAGAATAGGGGAAATACACAAGACAGTATCATATATATTCTAGATGAGCTGAGAAACTGGCTCAAAGAAAGTTAAATATTCTGATTCATTATGGGAAATCTACGTACACAACATTAGTCATTTGGACAGGCTGTACATGATTCCATTAAACTCCAAGACTTCAAAATGCAAAATAAAAAGTCTCCTGCAGTGCAATGTCGTCCTACTCCCTCTGGTGACATCACTGCCATCATCACTGCTGTTATATCTCTTGTGACTATTGGAGAAAAAAAAAGTTTTAACAATTAAAAATGCCAGATGCATTTCTCCAACTGGAGTAAAGTTCCCAGCTCCTCTACAGTGCTTAGGAAGTGAGCCTGTAGAATAGGGCTATAAAACTTGTGGCCCACAGGCCGGATGCATCATGCACTGGCTATGCCTACACCCAGTTTAGTGAAGGGAAAAAAAATCCCCATATGTCACGTGATGCCGCCATGATGATGTGAGTTTGACACCCCTGCTGTAGAGCTTAAAGTGACTGTTTTTGGACGTTTTGATGCCAAAGGACCTCATGATATTATCATAGGAGCAAGTTTGGAATGCTTGTTTGATTAGCAAATTACTAATAAATGAGTCAGGATGATCATGGAAATGCCAGAAAACAATAGACACTGGAAATATTTGGAGTTCTTGAACTTGGAACACCTCATGTGGTTCCCAAAGGCATCAAAGCACTGGAAGACACCTCTTTTGGCATCTGATAGAACATTTACCATGTACCCATTGTACTTCTTTATTTTTAAACAGGGGCTGAAAGTTACATTTCTGGCAGTTATCTTAGAACTGATTGATCTAGACCAGGGGTGGCGAACACGCGGCTCTCGAGCCGCATGCGGCTTCCGGCCAAAATGAATGCGGCTCTTTGCCTCTTATCATTATTTTGTATACTGTGGCTCTTTGCCAAGTTTGGATTTTGTTATGCTGCTTCTGAGGAGGATCTCTGAGGAAGATTTCAGCCGTAGTCCCGCCCCGGCTGCGTCATCCGTCTCCATCCCTCGGAAACAACTGCACGGCCAGCGGCGTGGTGTGGCTCTCTGACTCTCACAGTTTAAAATTGTGGCTCTTTGTGTCAAACTTGTTCGCCACCCCTGATCTAGACAATTGCCATAGTTTCAGATTTGGAAGCCATATTAGCATGAGAAGGTTCCACGCTGCCACATTTCTGTGCTTGGGAAATTGGGAGAGGGAATTTTGTAGAGTGGTTGTAGTTAGCATTCTTCTTTACAGTCAAGGTCATGTTTTTCCTGCACCTGGATGAAGAGTGGTTTAAATCTCAAGCTGGAATGGAGGGTGATTGGACCATGAGATGAAGTGATGGGTGCAGGGGGTGGATTTTGTGATTTTTAATTATTGGAGGAAAACCCAGAACTCTTAGATTCAGGTTTTCCCAGATGTGCCAGTATGACAACTCTAATAAAATGGAACTTTGAGAAAATGCCTGTCTCTGAGTTTTGGTGTTTTCCTGGACTGCTGACACATAGCTGACTAACCCATGGCAGATGGGTTTGATTTTTAAATATGTGACAGATTTTTTTAAAAAAGCAAGAAGATCCAGAATGTTCTTGGATTCCATACAGAATACAGAATAACAGAGTTGGAAGGGACCTTGGAGGTCTTCTAGCCCAACCCTCTGCCTAGGTAGGAAACTACACCACTTCAGACAAATGGTTATCCAACATCTTTTTAAAAACTTCCGGTGTTGGAGCATTCACAACTTCTGGAGGCAAGTTGTTCCACTGATTAATTGTTCTAACTGTCAGGAAATTTCTCCTTAGTTCTAAGTTGCTTCTCTCCTTGATTAAAGCTGGATGCAGTATTCCAAGTGTGGTTTTACCAAGGCATTGTAAACTGGTATAAGGTCCCATTGTGTTCTTAGAAGGTAGCTGCAACCCATGTTTTGTCTAGAGTTATGCTCACCTGTCCAGAAACAAATACAGAGGTGTAAACTGGGGATTGAAAATTTGGAAACTTGGAGGCAAAGCGTATGTTTCTGTATGCACTGAGAACAGCTTCATCAATTTGCTTTCTTGCAAACTAGTCTTTTGTGAATGGCTCCATTGCTATTTTCTTTGAGTATCCACAGTGTGCTTTGAAAATGTCAGATGCAATCACTGGCTTTAAACTATTAAGGGTCTTTGCTTGGGATTGTTTTGAATGGGAAAAGCTTTCATTTGGAGGGAATGTGCCACTGTTCTAGCTATAGACAGGGAACAGATGTTTTGTTTGCACATGAATGTGTAATTGCATGCGATAAAAATGGAAGTTATTCTGGAACACAAGCACAGTGGCCACATTTGCACATCACTTTAGGCCAGTAATCCTTGCCTAATAAACCACATTTAGGCCCCTAAGAGACAGAAAGCAATAGCAGTGCATATCATTTTATCCATGGACATAAGAAGAAGAGTGTATTAGTCTAGTTATTGCATAAAACAAACCTACTTTTACATGGACAGCTCATTGCTATGAGCTATGAGCATAAAATATATATTTTGTTGATTATGGACTACTTTGGGGAAGAATTGTTGGTATAAATCTGTTAGATTTCCAATCTTTAATTGTGAAAAAGATGGTGCTGTTATAGTTACTATAACAGCTTTACTGTATTTATGGTGAAAACTTTTTGCTTAATGAATGGAGTTATTAACATGATTTATAAAATTGTGCATAAAGAAATGATATCACCATTTGCTCTAGCCTTAGAAAGTAGCCTATAATTGCCTTCATATAGCCCTGTTGGATACTAAACAACAACTTAACCATGCCAATTACAAATCTTGGAACTACATTCATAAAATGTGACAAGCTTGGCCAGTTTTAACCTTAGATTCCCCCCTCCCCCATGCTTTGCATGTTTGTCTGAATTCAACCTATTCAATTAGTTGTTCATCAAGTAGTATATGAACCTAGAAAACAGACTATTTGAATAATTGATTGGGGAAAGAAATTGAAATTATCTACATTAAAAAAAATGGAAGTACAAATATTTATACTAAAAGTTGATATTTATTTATTGTTGGTGAATTTTGTATTTAGTCTCACCTGGTATTGGGTAATATTTTTATTTATATTCTATTGTCATATAATAACATGTAAATTTAATTGAAAAAAGATTGTGTGGGGATGAAGAATGTACATACTGTGCAGCCTCTTCTACCTTCCTGAAATTTCATGTGAAGAGAGATAGTAACTACCTTGACCAAAACCTGGTTAGAATCCTCAGTGTGATCATGATTCCTGCCTAATCAGACTTCTAGTTCATAGGTAAGATTGAGCCCAGGTTCCACTGAGTGTGACTATAATAGCTTTAATTCGGCATAGGAAAGTTTAAAGTGTGCTGAGAGAGCAAGACTATCACACATGCTCCTGTTCTTGTTTTGCACTTTGACATTTGAAATAGGCTCCTGATTCCATAAATTAACTTAAATGAGAGAAAAGGAATCATTACAGCGTCTGAAACTTTCGTCCCTCCTGTTGCGGCTTTGGGTTAATACTAAATCAAATACATATAAAAAGAAAATCAGATACGATATGAATTGCTATGATTGCCAGGAAATATAGTTGATAGCAACTGCTTATGGAGGAAATATAATGAGTACCTGCCTTGTGCCAGGTTGTGCATTTGGATACAGTAGAAATAGTTAGTAGAACAGGTTTGGAAGTGTGAGAAAATGCCTATTGACTTCTTCTTATATTCATATTGGCTTTCATCCTCATTATTGCAGGAGGATTAGCTCTGTTTCTCATAATGCCAGGCCATGGGTCACATGAAAAAACCTGCCACAATTTGCATGAGGATTCACACAGCAGGTCAGTACAAATGAGAATAGAGTGCTGGAAAAGATGGATCTCTGCAAGATATTGCAAGGTAGGGCACTATTTGCATGTTCTGGTGCCAGGGATATGATAGATTGCTTATATAATTATCTAACTCATCAGCATGATCACTTTTCCACTCTTGGTACATTTGAGATGTAGCTGTAGCTTTGCATACATTGATAGTGTAGCAGCATGAATCCACTGAGGTTTGATTCTAACTTAAGCACTTTTACCAGAGAGAGAACGTATCAGAAATGGACAGTGAGTGGAAAGTAATATTTGAAAGCCAATGGTGGAAAAGATCCCCGCTCTCTCTCATAGCAAGAGAGCAAGCAAACTCTGTAGAAGAGGAAAGTGTAAAGAAAGAGGAAGAAAAGAAACAATGAATTCTTTCCCCCTCCCATCTCCCAGCACGGATGCACTTCCTAGTTTTCCTCTAAACTAGAACAATTAACTAGTGGAACTAGCTTGTCCTCCACTTGCCAGTTGTGGGTACTTCATAACTGGAGGTTTTTAAAGAAGAGACTGGACATCCACTTGTCTGAAATGGTATAGGGTTTCCTGCTTGAACAGGGGACTGGGCTAGATGACCTCCAAGGTTCCTTCCAGCTCTATTCTGAATTTAAATTTAGAATTAATGAAGTTGTGACTTCCAGATACTCTCCCAAGAGAGCTCCAAAATCATATAGTGGGAGAAGAGCTTCACAAGAGTTGGCCAGTGTCCCTTCTAGGTTTCTTCCAGCCTTGTAAATAATAATGTCCAATGTTTGGACAGTGTCTGCCAACTTCCTGTGATCTCATATTTCCAGGGGGTCTCAAAACCCATAGTTTCAGCTAACACAAAGACTACAACAACAGTGCTTGTCACCACCATTGTTGTAATAACATCTACTTAATATAATTACACTATTTCATAAGCTTATCTAATGCATACCTAGGTCATGGGGTCTCCCATACCAATTGTGATTCAGTACCTTCTAGCTAGGGCTGTTTTATAAAAGACTCTGACTGCTTCTAATTCTTCTTCTAAGTGAGCAGTTTGGGATTAAATACATGTAATTCAATGAAGTGCTACTTAATGTTTGTTCTTAAATAAACATGTCACTGAAAAGTTTCCCTTCAGATACTTGAATATATTTTGCACAAAATGCCAGAACAGTCAAAATTAATGACAGCTGGTCTTAATAAAATATCCCCAGCCGCTTTTGTTACCAATAAATATTTAAATATCAATTTTCTATAGGCTCTGGCAAGTTAGAAACAAATCATTTAGATATGCTAAGATAGCTTTCTTGTGCTTGCCACTTTTCTATTGCTCTTTCAATCAGTGTATAACTATTAAAAATAAAATGGTTGTAATCACTGTGGAAATAGGTCCCCCATAAGACCATTCTAATAAACTAGCTATAATCCTCTGCTTTCTCATTGTTATTTCAATCTTCCAAGATGGAATAGAAAGAGATGACACAAAGGATTATAACTCATCAGTAAGACAGCATAGGAAGACTAAGAAAGCTAGTTTTTTCTTTCTACAGTGAGGCTTATTAAACATGGAAGACTTTCCAGTCTGAAAATCACTACAAAAACTGGCACTGCTCTGTGTGTGTATGAGTCTGTGTATTTCTGTGTATACTTGCAAGTGTCCTATTAACCATACAACAAAACACATATATCAATTAGAAGAAAATATAATTTGTATTTTTTTTTACACAAGAGGTTAATATAGGGTGCATACATACAGTGAGAAATAATTTACAGGACAAATTCTCCATCAGATCAGTTCAAAAAAGAAAGGTGGGAAAAAAACCTCTTGGCTCTTGACACTAAAGGCTTAACATCAAATGCGGCCAGAAATCCATTTTCACAGTTTTATTGCCCATTCTGGACGCTTCATTTCAAAGGAAAAGAATTTGAATTCAGACACATAAAATTCCCTTTGTTCTCTTGCCCTCCAGCCTTTGGTGCCAATGTGGACAGTTCTGTAGGGAGAGTCAGAGATTAAAAAAAAACCAGGAAAAAGAAAAAAGAAGCAGCTTAGATACCTGCCTTCAAATCATACCCCTTTGGCTTTGCTAATTAAATCAGGTTTGCAATAAACTTGACAAAGCACTGTCAATTATAATAATTTACATTAGCAAACCGAGCAAAGAGGCTTTAAACACTCATATAAAAAGGCACACACAACTATCATACCCTTTGGAATTAAACTATCTATCCTAAAGTATGGCACTTTGAATTGCTGGGGAGGGGTCATGATCTACTTGGACAGCTTGATTAGATGCTTTTTAAAATCACAGGCACTTTGAAGATGCATTTTTGTTGGTTTCCTGTTAGTTCTAGCTGGCCTTTCCCCTCCATAAGTTATTATTCCGGGTACGGAAGGCATCTTGATTATCAATGATTCATGACTGATACACACATGCATATAAATTGCCTGGGGCCTGCTCACCTGGGAACTCATAAGCGAGCCTCTGCTTGTTCAGAACAGGAGTCTCTAGAAGATTTTGCTGACAATTGGTTCTGACCTCTGCATCAACCACCTGCACTTACGGAGTTTACCTACTCAGGTATAGAAGTAAGAACAAAATGGAAGCCTAAGCAGTTTCCTTTGGACCTTTCCTTAACTGAGCAAACCCAGGATGTGCTGAAGCTGCCATTTGTAAAATTCCCAGTGAGCAGGGCTTTCCATAGTCCTATCGTATCTGGAGGGCATCAAGATGACAAAAAAGGCAATCCAGTGCTGACAGAAAGTGCTCTATGTTGAGCATGACTGGAAGAATGGCTTCAGTCTTTGAATGAACTTTGAGTGAGATATGAGAGCTGCTAGTCACATAGAGCAGTGTTTCCCAACCTCAGCAACTGTAGGATATGTGAACTTCAACTCCCAGAATTTGCTAGCCAGCATGCTGACTGGGGGAATTCTGGGAGATGTCTACACACCAACTCAAAGTTGCTGAGCCTGAGAAACAGTGATAGGGAGGATTCAGAAAACATGGGGCACTTATCCTCATGCTAGTTGGCCCATGATAGATGTCAACTCATAAAATATTTCTATGATCTTTTAAGAATTGCCAATAGAAAGGGACAGTGCCGGACGTGTTAACTCCCAACAAATCCTTTTGAAGTTTTGGGAGTTTGGCTCTAGACCCAAGATTGAATTGGGGTAACTGCCAGAATCCTGACAATAGAGCTTGATCATTCAATACTGTTTTAATTTTGGTAATCATACCTATCATAATAATTGCTGGTGCTGAGATATAGTTAGCTATAAAGCAAGAATTGAGAATCAAGTGTTGGGCATAGTTTATTGCTGGCTGGGCAGAGTCCAAGCCTGGTTTAGATAGCTTTACAGGCTGCTTGTCCCACCTCCAGTCTAGGCATCTGCCAAGCCAATATAGGAAGAGAATAGGTCGATATAGTCTTCTGGTTCAATCCATCAGGCTTTCTCCTACATTCTTGTAGGGGGTTATAGAATGTTGACTAGAATGGATTAACAACTGAGGGAATAATATGAAATGAGTCAAAGAAAACAGTGTAATTTTAGTGTTTTCAACACAACTTACTCATAAGAACCATTGTACCTACCATCCCTGTCCTATTGTCCCCATTTATTCGTACTTATTTCCTGTATTCTTACTCATTTTTATAGTTATATCTATTACCTTGTAAGCAATTGACAAATCAAATAAATAAATAAATAAATAAAATAAAAATCCTTTAAAAATCAAATGATATGTTCCCCCAGGATAAGAATAAATATTAATATGCACCCACTGTCATTCACATGAATAAAATGTTTTTTTCATTTAATAGGTGTTTTCCCTTTCTGTCTTCTGCTATCGCATTGCATAACCTATTGACTCAATATTTACATTTATTTTGGTAGGCTACCTATGACTCTTGCCTCTGTAAAGATTTCCATGGAGTTCCTTTCCACTATGAAAACAAAACAAAACAAAACAATGCAATGGTCTAAAGCAGGGGTCGCCAACCTTTTGGACCTCAGGGACCACCAAACTCATAATTTAATATCCCAGAGACCAGTAACTGGTTCTGTGGGCATGGCCTAATTTGTGGGTGTGGCTTGGTGGTCATGTGACTGGCTGGGCATGGTTTGTATGTGAATATTATAAATATTTATGGTAAAATTGAATTTTTTATAAAAAAAGAGCAACTTTTATCCAAAATCAGGCAAAGCAGGCAGGCAGATTGAGTTGCTCACAGAATCACAGATTCATTCAGAGATCTATCTATCTGCCATCGGCTAGCTCAACTTGTCACATAAAATTTGCTTGCAAGCAAACATGTATGTAAATATTGAATTTTTTATTAAAAAAAGAGCAACTTTTACCCAAAATCAGGCAAAGTAGGAAGGTAGATTGAGTTGCTCACAGAATCATTCAGTGATCTATCTCTCTGCCTTCAGCTAGCTCAGTCTCTCACATAAAATTTGCTTGCCCTGAATCTGCACCAAATAATAGAAACTTCAGTCCTAACGGAGGTTTGGCTGTGCTTAAAAGCAGAGCCGAAGATCTAAAGACTAGCTAGAAAGCAAGAAATCCAACCATTTCCTGCTTCCTAGCTAATCTAAATTGCCTGGCACAGCAGAACAGATGATGGTTGGAAAAATAGCAATTTAGCAGGCAAGTTTGCTGAGTAAGAAGTGAGTGGGTGGGGAGGGTTCTGACGGGCCATGTGGGTGTTGTGTTTCTGCACAGCCTGGATTAATTGCTTTGGGGGGGTGCTCTGGGGGTGAGATTTTTCTGTGGCCCACCAAAATTTTCTGGGCCACGGCCCACCGGTTGGCAACCGCTGGTCTAAAGTTTATTTTGTAAGATGTCTTTATCCTATCTATAGTTATTGTAGGAATTTTTCATTAGAAGTAGAATCTGTGCAGTTAATAAAGTTATTGACAAAATATACAAACAAACAAAAAGACTTTCTGATGACAAGAAAAATATGAAGAATTGTCCAATTACATATTATATTAAACAAATAATCTGCAGCTTGTCCTCTTTTTGTATTCTTTCCAATCTAGTGAGACGTTGGGGGAGGAAGTACATAGAAGGGCTGTTATGCTTCTGTCTGCCTGGCTGTCCATCAGCAAGATAATCCTATGAGAAATGAACAGAAGGAGGCCAAATTTGTTGTATGTGAGTGGAGGAAGTTGAGAGGAAGTGGAGGGAAGATGACGCTGAAAGATGAGGTGGATTAGGCTGGGGTCTGCAATGAAAAACATCCCAAGAAAAAAACATCTGTGGATTTTCTTCAAAAATCCTTAGGAGCAGAGATGGGCAGCAGTTGATATGTTGTTAACCATAATAAGAAGAAGGACCTTGGAGGTCTTTCAGTTCAACCCCTGCTCAAGCAGGGGACCCTATACCAGGTGTGTCAAACTCAAGGCCCAGGGTGTTTAGATCTGGTCCGCAGGGCCATCCTGAAAACAGTGAAAGTCTGGCCCATGGTGTCTTTGCCAGCAGAAATGGAGTGGCCTGCGTGAGCTCTGTTTTCACTGGCAGATGGTTGTTGCAGCAAAAAAATGGAGCTTGTGAGGGCTCCATTTTCACTATCAGAGAGTTGCAAGAGGTTGTTCCAGCCAAAAATGGAGCTTCACTGGCAGAGCACTCAGGTCACCACAGGTGCCCCCCCCCAATATGAGTGACATCATGTTGGCCAAGCCCAACCTGGCCCTCCAAGATCAAACACAACCCTGATGTGGCCCTCAATGAAATTGAGTTTGACACCCCCCCATACCGTTTCAGACAGTGACTGTCCAGTCTTTTCTTAAAGACCTTCAGTGATGAAGCACACACAACTTCTGAAGGCAAGCTGTTCCGCCAGTTAATTGTTTTCACTGTTAGGAGTTTTTCCTTAATTCCAGATTGCTTCTCTCCTTGATTAGTTTCCATCCATTGTTTCTTGTCTTCAGGTGCTTTGGAAAATAAGTTGACTCCCTCTTCTTTGTGGTGGTGCCTCAAATACTGGAATACTGCTATCATGTCACCCCTAGTCCTTCTTTTCTCTGGACTGGCCATACCAAATTCCTGCAACTGTTCTTCATATGTTTTTGTCTCCAGGCCTTTAACCATCTTAGTTGCTCTTCTTTGCACTTTTTCCCAAGTGAGTCTTTTTATAACTTTTTTATAAAGTGGTACCAATACTTGACATGATTTTGATTCAATGCCTCTGTTTATATCACCAAGGATTTTATTAGGTTTTTTGGTAGCCGCTACACACCAGTGGCTCATATTTAAGTGATCATCCACTAGGACTACAAGGTCCCTCTCAAAGTTGCTGTTTCTGTGCCAGGTTTCGCCTAATCTGTTTTTCCTGCCTAGGTATAAAACCTTGCTTTTCTCCACATTAAATTTCATATTGTTGGTTTAGGGCCCATTGTTTAAGTCTGTCAAGATCTTTTTACATCCTGCACTTGTCTTTTGGGGTGTCAGCTATTCTCCCCTCCCTTCTAATCATATAAGAAAGCACATTTAGTCCACCCTAGGTTTCCCAGTGTTCCCATATACACAAACCTACACAGATTCCACAGAAGGGCACAGCAGAATGTGCTTACACTCATACAGATGCAACCTGTTTGTTACACAGAAGGCAATGAAGATGCCTCCTATGGGCACAATGGGTAAAGAGGTTTGTTTATTTATTTGATTTGTGTAGCCACCCATCTCAAACAAGCGACAAAGAAGTCCTGAAGAACTGCTTTGCATATTTTCCTCACCTTATATCTTCTATGCAAATAGGCGACTCTCTAAACTGGATTGCCATGTGAGGTTAAGTTACACGGACTGGTCTTTTACCTGCCCACTCCTGGTACTTAGCTTTTCATCTTTAAAAAAATGAATGCAAAGAAAATATTCCTGGATTGTTTGTGGGCATGGTACTCTGACTTATCTAAAATGTATGAGCTGTCTGAGACATTTTTTTTCTTAAGAGTAAGAGTGCTCTAGGTGTCACAGCAAGGTAGAGTCTCTGCAGGGCTGATTTTTTTTTTTTGCTCAGCAGCTCTGATTGTGTAACCATATAACATTCTCATTCCAGAAAGTTCTGTGTAAAAGAAACAAACTCTGTGAAAAACCTGGATCATGAGTGCCCAAGATCCACTTTTATTATTAAAAATGAAAAAGGACAAGTCAAGAGTGGCAACCAATTGATACAAGTTTTTTTTACCTGTAGAAATTTTCCTTCATGCCAAATTGTTGAGCTGAAGGGAGTTAAACCGCTGGTATGTGGGGATAAACAGATTCTAGATTGGCCCAAAATTGAGCTCATTATAATGGATGAATTTGAATGAACATTTGTGAGGTGTGCATGAGATTAGAGATTAATGACTAGCTTTCTGGCTGAGCTGCAGACTACAAATCTACAATGAAATAAGATTTCATGTTCATTATCTACTCTAACTAGTACATCTAGTTAACCTTTGCTTTTTTTCTTTCACAAGTAATTTCTTTCAGAGAACAATCCTATATTTGAAAATATCCTCTCTTTCAAAAGTGAAAGCTGCATTGGGGTTCTTCTGACTTTTGAGAGTCAGATGAGTTAAATGAGAGGGACTGATGGGTGGGGTTTGCAATACAGAGACACATTCATGCACATTAACACACATTCTCTCTGCCATCGGCGATTTCTCTCTTTTATATACAACCACATATTTTTCTTATGATACAAACACAACTGAAGATTGGGGTGGGGGAAGGCTTTAAACCTTTTTCTCTCCTCCCCTTCCCTCCAGTGATGCACCTGGAGAACAGGCTGAGGAAGCACATATATTACTTGGGCCATCTTCTCCATTATAGTGAGTGTTTACTTAATTGCAACTGATATGATTTCTACATTAGCAATTATGTATTCATTGGGATTTACATCTTTTTTTCAAAGCCATGTAAAGATTGTTTCCTTTCTTGATGCTATGTAAGTGCTACTCTAGCAGTATCTGTTTGATTTTCAGATTAAAATTAGGCACGCAACCCAACCTCCTTTTTTGCTGAGAACTAGACAGATACCTTCAGAAAATGCATAAATTAATCATGTGACAATCATGTGACAATAAAGACTCTCTTGTTCATCCCAGTGGTCAACATACAACATTGAAACTTGTATAAAGAAGGGAATCATCCCTGAATGAATCATTGGCATGGCTAGGATTTTCCTATGCACAAGAATGTCCTCTGCTGCATTATCTTTCTTTCCTCCTACCCAAATTTAGCTTTTGGGAGACCTGGTTTGAAAAGTCAGATATGGTCTGGTGTAACATAGATAAATCAAAATAATGGCTAAAAATCCTATTTCCTGATTGGTAACAATACAATTTATTATTTGAAATTAAATAACTACTACAGCATATTTATTACTGGGTCAAGTGACCAATGTATAATGTTTCTGAATATATTGGAAATGCAATCCTTTGATTTATAGTTACTTAGAATGATTCTTGCAGTTATTAATTGTCACATGATTGTCACATTATACACCCTACAGATCTAGTCCTTGATTTGTAACTGGTTGTTTAGCAATTGTTCGAAGTTGCAATAGGTCCCTCAAAAGATACTTACCACCCAATTTTACAGCTATGACTCCACCCCTCCATGGTCATGTGATTGTATTTTGGGTGCTAGGCAATCGACTCACCTTTACAGCCATTTGCAGCATCTTGTGGTCATGTGACTGCAATGTTTGATTTTTTTTGCTGGTATCTGGCATTTGCTTCTGGTTTCCAGCCCCCCCCAAAATGCCCATTGTGTAAAATGGATTCACTTAATGACCCATAGCATGTGCTTAATGACTGTAGTGTTCACTTGACTGTAGCATTTGCTTAAGGACCAACTGCAAAAAGTATCATAAAATCAAGTCTGGTAACATGGTGATCTGTTTGATAACCACTACAACTTACAACTATAATTCTGGGCTCGATTATGGTTGTAAGTCAAGGGCTTCTTTACCTATGTTCTTCCCATTGTGGTGGAAGCAGCAATATGGATTTGAAATTGCCCATCCATGTTTTATTAACAGTTGAGGATATCATCCAAACAGATTGCAAACTATTTCCAGCAAAGGAATATAGCTATGATTTGTGGGAAGATTTTTATGGCTATCTTTTCTGATAAAAATAGCATGTGCTGCATTCAAACAATATTCTTTATTGTGAACATTGCTTAGAAGTTCTAGTATTCCAGCTTAGCATATCATATGAAGTTGTTCACAGCATGACTGGGCAATGGGATCTAATGGATTAAGACTGGGCTAACTCAGATTCAGGTCCACTGTCACCCATAAAAACCCAGTGAATGATTTGGGGTCAGTGAAGTAGGTTGAATGGGCTGTTATGGCGGATAAATATTGTAGAGGGAATGCTCGGCATGCTACCTTTAGATCCTAGAGGGAAGGGAAAATGAGTCTACAAACTAATTTAACAAGCAAACATAATTGCAGCATTATTTTAGTTTGCAAGATTCAATGACATCACTGGGGAGAAGAGATAAAGAGTGTCCAGGATTGCCATTTTTGGCAAATGCTGCTTTTTGCCAGGACATCTGATTACAGTCTTTATAATGACCACAATTCATCAGTTGATGACTCGTGGTTGAACATTTGAATTGTCCCCACCAAAAACAATTATGTCAGAATGAACATCAGGAGACAGGAGAGTCACAGTGGCCATTCCAAACAAACTGTTCCCCTCATCTGATGTTATGGTGTTAGAGAAATAAATAAGCATTCTTTCTAGTGCCCAGCAGCATTATGAAGCAGCTGCTTTGCATACGCACTAAAATTGGCATTATAGGCTGACATATTTCAAGCACAGTTAGGACATGACTCATTGTTCAGATTTTCATCAGTTAACCTCATTGACACCAGTGACACTGCAGAGGAACAAAATCCTCATCATATGTTTAACACATGGTCAAAAGTACATGTGCCCCTTGTCATATTCTCTCATCTGCTCCTCATTAGGGCTTGAAAAGGAGAAGGAAGGAGAGAAAAAGGTAAAAGAAGACAAGAGTATGTGTTTAAAAATCGCTTTGCTAGTGCTGGTTGGTGAAAATCTTTTCATCTTCTTAATGATTCTTCTCATTCCTCCATTTTTCGCTTTCTTTGTTATTTACGGAGAAACCCAAGGTAATTTGAAATTGTGCATAATTGTCATACTACACAGCTGGATGTTTGATACTGAGGGTCATGCTTGATCAGACTATGTACTGCATCAGTTTACCATTCTGTGGATCCCTCTTGGCTAGTACCAGAAATCTGCAGGAATAAATTACTGAAAAGAGATCTGGCCATTTTAAATTACTGTATTAACATGCAATTTAACTTTGGAACATGTTATTATAATCTACTGTAGTGGACATGGGTATTGCACTTTAGAAGACAGTTCAGTGTTTTTAAGCAAGGCTGCTTTGGCCTCTTGGAATGCAGTAAGACCAGTGTGTTGAAGCTGAGAAAGAGCGTTATCGTTGCCACTCCTCAGAATTTCCCTCCTGTTGCTGACAGATGCTTCTGGAGGAGAGATGAGAGAGACAGTGGGAACTTCCTTAGCTGGTGAGAAGACTTCATTTTCTCAGAACGTTGGGCATACAAAAGGTTCCACACAAGCAGACTCTGAAGATCCTGTTTCTGGCTGCTGTACAGATTGTACATTCAGTGCAAATAAGAGTAACAGCAAAAACATGCTTGCACATGATTTGGACTGCACAAATGCTCAGTTCTGGCTCAGACCAAGGAATCTGTAGGTTTATTTTGCTGCTAACATTCACACTTACATGCAGGTGCCCACAACAACCATCACAGTTAAAATAAATTTGGATGATCTTGTAACTCCTCTTAAACTACAGTAAACTTCCTCTTGGAAGTGAGGGTTGGGTTGATTTTGCTTTAGGATTGGGGGGACTTTGGTGATATGTCTGATATATTTTCTTTATCTTTTCTTATATTTTTTAATGAAATGAAAGTATAAAACAATTAAAGGGAATATAAGAAAAGAAATAAGGGAATGAAAAGTGGAAGATAGGAAGAAAATAAAGAATTCTATCTTTTGCTCTGCTTTCTATGTTTCATTCTACTGATTGTAATCTTACTTTTTTTCTCTTTCCCCCTTTGTATTTTCCTTTCCCCTTCCTTTAACCCGTTTTAGTCCTCAAATCACCAATTCAATTTTTTTCTATCTTTTAACAAACAATCCATGTATATTTTCTAGTCTTTATTGTTTTTCCTGACAAATTGGTCAGCTTTTCCATTTCTGAAAACTGTTAATTTTATAAACTAATCCTTTATCTTTCAGTCTTGCCTCAGTTAGCGTATACAGTGTTATTTTTCCATATTTCTTTTTTAATTCAGTCTCAATAAAGCACAACAGAAACAATTCTAGTTTCATTGTAATGCTAATCCACAATATCCTTTGCATCATTGTATGGATTTGCATCACAAACTTCTTCCTTTTGATATTTTACAAATCTACCATGCATGATATAAGGATTCCTCCTCCTTTTCACACTTCCAACACTGGTTTGATATTTCTGTATACATTTTTGACAGGTTGATGGAGTAATATTTTGTACATTTTTCAAATAGCATGTGTTTTAATTAGGGATGCACAAAAAATTTGTTCCACTTTTTAAGCAGTAATAATTGAAACTTCTGTTTTTTTCAAGGTGTATACTTCTCCAAATTTTGTTATACAAAATTAAAATGCAAAGCGTAGTTAAAATGCAAAGCATAGATTGGAATCTGTGTAAAATACCTTTTAAAATAAGATATATACAACAGGTGTACACCAAGAAAAAATGATAAAAAGAAATACAGAATTTACCTTATCTATCAGAATTGCAAATTGAAAATGATTGATGGACTTATAAATGAATAATACTGGAGTAAACTGCATCGATCTAATTTATTCAGCTATAATTTTGATAGGGTGGTATTTATTGTAAGCTACTTTGGATATTCTGGAAAAACAGAATATAAGGAGCTAACCAAAGCAAAGCAAACCATATCAAACCAACTCCAAACATAATTAAATAATGGAATTTTGATTGTGAGTGTTTGATTCTCTGACTGCGATAGAAAGCAATACAAATATTTTCAGGAAAAAAATTGTTAAATTTGTTACAACAAAAACTTCAACTAATTTTCATTTAATGAATAGGCTATTCACCAAGATCCTAGATTAAGTGGAAGACTTGGGTTATTAATAGAGAATAAATTTCTTGGGACTCCCATGTCTTGCAACTATGTCCTAACTTCTATTCTTCACTTTAAGAGCTAAATCTTCCCTGAACAATGTGAGTAAGGGTTTGGAATAATACTTGGAGAGAAGACAAGATGGAAAATTTTATTTTGGTGAAGTGATAGGCTATCAAGATGAAAGGGAAGGAATAAATAAAATTGCTCTTTGCCATTTCCTTTTAAAAGAACTTTCCTTCTCATTACAGGAAACAAGGATTCTCCAGTATGACGGAAGGTTGGACCTTCAGTATTCTCCCTCCCTGCCAAATCCCCCAATATATATCATTTGGAAACTTTCTAAATCTGTTCTATCATTGAGCACATCCTGAGGCCAGTACTGTAGAATGTACATGCTGTTTGGGTCTCATTCAGTTACAGCCTTAGATTAGTTATTTTAGCATCAACGCCCAGCTTAGATTATTAAAATGATTTCTTGCCTCACTGCTCATTATGAACTATGCCACAAGACATTTAGGTTCTATTTTGTGGGGGGAGGGTTAGCAGTTTTTTTAATGGTTAGTCATGTTGACTTCAGTGTTGAGTAGATGCATAATCTCTCTCTGTTCCTCTCTGTCAAAAAGTGGAATGAGGAACTTGTTGGAATATTTTAAAATATTCCTCCTAATTTCTTAAGAAATTCCTCATACATCCTATAAAAAGGCTGTTTTGATGATCAGTGGACTAATGGAAGATTTTCTAGGCGAGGAGCAGAGGACAAGTTTGTGTTTCCTCTAGCCTACCATACATATTCAGTTGAAACTGTAAACAGCATTATTCATACTATTAATAATAATGCCATTTCATAAAATGAGGAAGGACATAGGAATTGAAAAAGGAGGAATTAACATGTTCACACAGTGAAAGGGAAGAAAAAAAGATTCCCTGTTTTGTTTTTTTGCTTTTATCATTTTGGTCCAATGCCTTCAGGGAAGACTTTGAAGTATATTCCTCACTGTATATAAATTAATAACCTGGTATTCCTTTACTTTTATTTTCCAGCTTTCTACATTGACAGTTGGCAGTTTTATGCATTAGCTATGAATAAGTGCTGGGAATGAGTAGGAAAATGACTGCAGGAGAAATTGAAGTGAGCTACAGATACTGGTGACCACCTGGGTGTGTAAAGGCAGGATAGAACTAAATTATTGGGTGGAAATCATATAGAATATGATTTTGGTTGAACATTAAGGGACCTAATGGTAAAAGGAGTTCAGTGTTGCTATAGACTGCCTCAGGACACAATGGGCCTTTAAGCAAAGGCTGGAAAGTCTAGTTGTAGAAATTCCTGCCTTGAGCAAGTGGTAGAATTACAGTATATAGTCTCTAAGATCTGTCTAAAGTTCTGTGGTTTTACAGTTCAAGCAACATAAAGTAAGTTATATCACCCCAAGGTCTCTACTTGCCATCTCTATTAAATATAAGTTTCAAGTCATTTTGAAAAAGTCACCTAGCTTTATTTTTATGCTAGACACCTTGTCTATTATTTTGTAAATTTATATACTTTTAAAGTGATGAGCTACAAGTGAAGCTGCGATTGGAATGAACTGAGAAATTGGTGGTGGCTGTTAATTTTACTGTTGGATTTTGTTTGGTTGTGGTGCTTTCTGATGAATTGTAAGCTTGGTCATAGGAAAGTGCCTTGAGTATTGTAGGTTAGTATAAAGTAACATTGTTCTAAATGAATAAACAATAAATAACAAAGATCTTGAACTGTATTTTTTATGTGTGCAAAAAGGATACTTTAAAAAGAGCAGCATTGAAAATCGTAGTAAATGGAGAATCATAGGTGTTTTTAAAAATGAAAACTAGCATTTTAAGCTGATGTTGTTAGTAAAGCACCAGAGCAATTTGCTTATCAAAGGATTTGCTAATAGTAAGCTTAGGGTCTGAAGAACATGGGAGTGAATATTCCCAAAGTTCTGTCCGTTGCAATAAATCAGTCAATTAATCCCCTGAGAGAATTATATTTTCAACAATCCATCCTATTCCAGCAGGCTGCTAGACAGAGCATGATACATGCATGTGAGTGTCTCTGTGTGGTGCATGTGGTATGTGTATGTATGTATGTATGTATGTATGTATGTATGTACATATGTATTTATGTGTAAGTGTATGTATGTGTGTGTAATCTTATATGGTAGTCTGCAGGTGTGCAACTTGATTGCATCATGTGATGTATCGTGATGTATTTCAACTGTTTTGCCTTTGCGGAGCTGGGGTGGGCATGGCTTTTGCATGATGCAACTGGCCCATGGGCTGGCAGTTTGACACCCTTGTAAACAAGCAGAAATAATTTCTCCTCTGCTTTAAATTCTTCTTATGTGCTCTCACTGCTGCTTAAACCCAGTGGGGATGGGAGTTAGGTTATTTGCCCAATGAACATAAAACAATCATTCTCCACAGATTAGAACAGAATTAAGCACATTAAAAGACAGCCATGTAAGAATGGAGTTGCATACATGCAGGGCTGTTTACAGCAGAGGTGGTATTCAGCAGGTTCTGACCAGTTCTGGAGAACCAGTAGTGGAAATTTTGAGTAGTTTGGAGAACCAGCAAATACCACCTCTGACTGGAGATTTTACAATACCCCTCCCCTGCCATACCAACCAAGCCACACTCACAGAACTGGTAGTAAAAAAATTTGAATCCCACCACTGGTTTACAGGAAGAAGGTGTTATAAAAAATAATCAATTATTTATTGGAATCTTTACAGCTTGATTTATTTCTAATATCTCATGTTAGTCTCTGCTTTATGTTTTCTCTTTTTGCTTTGCACTCCTAGGAAATGCTACAACCTTTAGGTTATAAATATTTCCTAGGGATTTCAGACCATTAGCTAGGAGCAATTTCTTCATATGTACTCTGCTCAAATGTTGTTGGTATAATAATGTTGTACAAATCCTTCAGGAGAGATATTTGAGAATGTGTGGAGAGAAGGCTGGTTTAAGGAATTTGAGGACACCATGCAACACTAGGCATGGAGCCCCTGCCCAATACACACTGCCCTAAATTAACATTGCACAATTGAGTGAGTCTTTTGCATCCAAAAGCTTTTGACAGTTGATGTACTACGGAGAATGAAAATCAGGTTGACAAATTGTTTACATATTTTTAAAACAATATTTGTGGCTTATGTTCATCATATCCTAGGCCAATGGTTTTAGACAGAAATCCACAATAAGCAAAACTTTAAATCACATGTGAGAGTAGATTAGCATACATTTATCAAATGTGTTGGTATCTTTTTTTTCCTAGGCTGCATTAATTTTCAGGGCAATTTGCATTCCTCTCATAGAGCTTTTCAATAAACAGCTAACTCTGATCTATAATACAGTCAGTTTGAACAAGGAAGGTTTCAAAAGGTTTATCCATATAGCTAAACTGAGCCTCAGTCATCTTTGTGCACAAAACACCCACGTAGGCTATTTGTCTTGGACTTGAGTGTTTGGCAGGAAGCCTGACTTAAGCCTTCAGAATGAGAGCTTAGTGAAAAATGCTGGCATTCACTCTGAGTTTAATGTCCACAGCTGACCCCACCCACTGTACTTAGCTGCAAGGTTTTTGGCAAGCATACACAAACCACAAGACAAGTTTTATCATCTGGTAAACCTGTCGCTTGAAAAAAAAGGGGGGAAAAGTTTTCAGTAAAATATTTCAACAATTATAGCACACTTTAATTTGGTGCATAGCACATAATTAGGGCTGTTTTATAATGTATAGGGTTTCAAACAAGCATCACATTCTGAATGGTTTAGCATTGCTGCCTTTTAGAACAACAGTTTAATGCAGCTTAATACCCTACCTATGAATCTGCCTATGCTTCAGACCCAAAGGTTGGCAGAATGGAATAGATGGCTAGAGCTATCTATTATGAATCATTTTTTAAGATTTTCTATATTTAGGCTTCTGAGGCTGTGTTGTTTAGAGCTGACTGGTGATTATTGTTCTGTAATAATCCCATGCTGAACTGAGACTTGACGCTTTAAGAGGTTGAGACTTGGAACTATTCTTTCTATATATTCCATAAAGTGTTGGCTAGCAGTTGTTAAAAGGTGTTTCAGAATTATCATGCTGAATATTTGAAATAGACAATTGCTAAGCTTTGTCATATGGAGTGCAGTGAAAATATGGAGTAAATTTAAATGTAAAGAAAACCAAACCAATCACAATAGGGTATGACAAGCAGAACTGACAATGAAGCTATTGTTGGGTAGTTTCTGCCTTTTAGGATTAACTATCAACGGTAAAGATTCCAGCAGTTAAGAATTATTCTGCAGACTACAGCTTGGGAGAGTAGCAATGAAGGGCATAGAAAAGATATTAAAATGCCAAGATGTGCTTATACCTACAAAGATTAAAATCATGTCAGTAATGGTTTTCCCTGTGATGATGTATGAGAGTGAAAGTTGGACTTCAAAGAAGCAGAATAGAAAGAGTATTGATGCTTTTGAACTTTGGTGTTGGAAGTTGGAGAAGATTCTTGAGAAAAATATGGATAGACAAGAAAACAAACATAGATTATTGAACAAATCCCATTAGCTGTGCCTTCAGAGAAGGATGAATTGCACCTCTGTTGAAACTCAAATTGAAATCGGTGGATCACAAATATTCATGTCTTACTTAAGTCCTCTTTCAGTTTGTACTAAACACCCAGGTAAATGATATCCATCTGGGATTAAAGCTGTCCCTGTGTCCCCATAGTGCTGTGGGGCAACCATGGGTTTGGGAAGTGGAGCTTTACATCTTGCTTTAGTAGACATGCAAGGAACAGTTCTATAGTTTTCTTTGGAGCTGTGAGCAAGTGGTTTCTCACTGGCAGGAACTCTTACTTTCTGTTTCTGAGCAGGTAGCAAGGAGCTCCTGTGCCTTGGTAGATTTCCTTCCATTATCTTAGTTATTCAAGGATTGGCTTTGCCATTCTCCATGTGTGGTGGTTGAAATTAGGCAGTTGATTCCCCTCCCTATGTTTCAAAAAAAAAAAAAACTGCAGTGAGTGGGAAACAAGGAAAGGGACACTGTACCAGCTAGCTGCAATTTTCAGTGTTCACTCCTTTGCCAGCTAAAGGAAGGGAAGATAAGGACGTTTTGGGGGGTATTGCAAAAATTATGTTGAGAACTAGGCTGATGAATGCAGCACTCTGTGGAAGCAGTCTGGTGTATAAAGGTAATCAGGATTCAATTCTTATGTCTGACCTTGGAAGAAATAAGAACTTAATGTTATGAACGCCACTGCTCTTTGGTTTGGGAGGACATTTGTTATTCAGTGATAGAGTCTCTTAAAGTTTATAAGCTTAATAATGTTAATAAGATTTTTTTTAATAGATGCTATTAGGTCAAATCCTTTAACAGAGGGTACCATCTCTTTTTGAACTGTTCAGCAGCGGCATCTTTTTCCAGGCTCATTCAGCCGTTTTGGCTGGATGAAGGCAGCTGGGAAAACTTTGAAAGCAGCTGCCTGTGCCTGGAAGAGACTCAGTTGCTTTAACAGAACAAAAAGAGGGGCTCTGTATGTGCTCTGGGTGTTCCAAAGCACCTCCTTGACTGGCTTTACACATATCTAATTATTACCGTGAACATCCTAGGGGGCCCAGTTGAACTAGTTGTTCTGGAAGGCTAAAAACAACATCCTTAGAAATCTTTGCCAGATTCTACTTAACCATCATTTTCATTCCTAAATAACAAATATTTGCTGCTAGGCTAAAAGTGTCTCTAAAAATTTATACCAGAAATGTCTACTTTAATATCCAGGTTAAGAAGCCATGAACATGAAATATGTACTGAAAAGTCAGTTGGGAGAGAAGAGGCCTTCAGCTATTGTAAGCTTGCCAACTGAGTACTTTAAATTTTGATTCTAAGCTTTCTCCCATAATTGTCACCTATATGTTGAAGGATACCATTTAGGTGTGGGTTTTGCTTGATTGCGGAGAGCACTTAAGAAGACACTTTTTATCCATGTAGATTTGAATTATTGCTTTTCCAGCTGGAATCAGTTGGCTGGAAGAATCAGCAGAAAGTTTTTCATTGAGTTAAGTGACTCTTTGATGATTTCACTAAAAACAATAGTTTTAATTAGTGAATTCCAACCTGAAGTCCTTTCTTTACAAAATAAGCTAAAAGTGTTTTTTACATGTGTGAACTTTCAGAGAAATAAAAACTTATAAAATATTGATATTAAAAATTTTCACCTATAGAATTTTATTAGTACATGTTTTCTAATTTAAAATCCCTTTTCTATTATGAAAGATAATAGAGAATGACTCACAAGACATCTGGTGCTCCATTAAGGTTTGTATTGTTTTAATCTTAGTGTAATTTTTGCATGCTTCTAGTAACCATTGGGTTTATCAATTGTGCCTTCTCCTGGACCGGGAGGCCCTACTCATAATCACTCATGCTCTCATGAGCTCTGTTGGGACTACTGTAATGCAGTCTACATGGGCCTCCCCTTGAAGAGCATTTGAAAGCATCAGCTGGTACGGAATACAGGAGCAATGGTAATAACCTTTGAATAATGAAATGGAAGGCATATAATTTTAATTCAATTAATAAATAAATGGCACTGGATTTTTGACAAATGTGTCACCACTACTCCCTGAGCTGCACAGATGACCATATACGTACAGGTACAATTCAAGGTATTAGTTATCAACCTTTCATGGCTTGGGACCCAGGTGATTCTATCATCTTTCATCTTGTCAGGTGAGATGGGTGTTTTTGGGATTTTCTTGGCCAAGGAATGTTGGTTGGTGAAGCTGAAACACCTGTCCTATACTCTTCCTTTGAAAATCAGGATGGCCCCAACTTGCTGACCTTTGCAAGGGCTAAACCCTTGACCCTGTGTCTGGCTCTCTGAGCATTTCTTGATTGATAATAGTGGGATTTTATGTTTTCTCCGCTGCTGTATAAAATTAGAATAAAAATATTTAAATTTAATTTTTTTAAAAAAATGCTTTTTATATGTGGAATAAATCACTATGCAAATATGTAGCAAAGCATGCCAGCTATGGATGTTTTCTTTTTCTTTCCAAGCATCTCAGTAAAGTTGAGGGGATTTACTTCATGATAGCCATTTATCTGATATATGAAAAAGAGGAAATATATCCTCAAAACAGAAGGGTAGGTTTGTATCAAAATTGTATGTAGTGACATGTGCAGAGGTGCAATTGTGGAACACTGTTCTCCATATAGAAACACAGCATTCCACAAATAAGAAAAATATGAGTAGTTTTTAGCAAAGGATGTACAAATTCAAAGAAAATTTTACGCTTAGGCAAGAAAAACAAAATTACGCATATAGACTGGGAGAAACCAGGCTTAATAGCAGTAACTGTGAGAGGGATATTGGAGTCTTAATGGACAATCAGCTAAATATGAGCCAGCAGTGTGTGGCGGCAACCAAAAAAGCCAATGCAATTCTAAATTGCATTAACAGAAGGATACAATCAAGATCAAGTGAGGTACCAATACTTCTATATAGTCTTAGTAAGACCACACCTAGAGTACTGCATCCAGTTTTGGCTTGGCTAGTCTAGGGAAGAGAAGGACCAGGGAAGACATGATAGCAGTGTTCCCATATTTGAGGAGCTGCCAGAGAGAGGAAGGGGTCAAGCTATTTTCCAAAGCCCCTGAAGGCCAGACAAGGAATAATGGATGGAAACTGATCAAGGAGAGATTCAACCTAGAAATAAGGAGAGCTTTTCTGACAGTGAGAACAACCAATCGATGGAACAGCTTGACTTTGGAAGTTGTGGGAGCTTCATCACTTGAAGACTTTCAAGAAGAAATTGGACTGCCATTTGTCAGAAATGGTATAGGGTCTGCTGCTTGGGTGGGGGGATTGGACCAAATTAGGGGTCTCCAACCTTGGCAACTTTAAGGCTTGTGGACTTCAACTCCCAGAATTCCTCAACCAGCAAAAAATTCTGGGAGTTGAAGTCCACAAGTCTTAAAGTTGTCAAGGTTGGAGACCCCTGGATTAGATGACCTACAAGGTCCCTTCCAACCCTGCTAATCTGTTAATCTATCTAAAATATATTAGTACAGTAATACAATATATCTGCCTATTAACATAGTATGTAATATATATAATATATATGATCTTAAAGTGACATATCAGGCTTCCAATCTCAAAGTGCCAATTTTTCTGTGAATGTTTTGAGGGTGGGGGATATAGAAGAGCTTACTGACCTGAACTAAAGATGACTTATCCTCAGGTATGGTGGCTTTGTTGGTACTTTCTCTTGGATGAAGGAACCAATTCTAATAGGAATAGGAAGATATTTAAAAGTTGCTTTAAAAATGGAAATATTTATCCTGGATGAATGAATTAAATGTTTCTCTACTTTATTTCTGGGGGGAAAACCCACCTCTCTTTTTCTATTGGGGGTTTGGAAAAATTGTGCACAATGATTTCATATTGTTTATGTTGCATTTTCTCCAGAAAGTAAAACATGGCATTCATGCTCTCTTCCCACAGCAACCTTTGAGCCAGTTTGTGCTAAGAAAGAAACAAACCCAGAAATTACAGATGAGATAAAAGTATTTGAGGAGATTTGAATCTGAGTTTTCTTTAGTTAATGTCTGACACTCTTGCCAGAATAAAAATTCTAGTTTCATGATTCTTCTAGAAAATATAATACATAACATTTAGCTGCCATATAAAGACTGGTGTTACTTTCCAGAACTCTTCATAGCAAGAACATCATTTTAATTACAAATATTCTACAACATAGACCCATTTTATTGCACCTTTATTTCTTCTTCCTAGCCAAATTTTCTATTGAGAAAGACTAAAAAGATGATGCTAGGCAGCTTTTAATGGAAATGTTAAAAAATCCAGGCAAAGGCATAATTTAGAAGATTTATATTACCCATATATGTTAATTTCCAACTCTGCTGTATAATAATTTAATAATTTGACTAGATGATAAAATATAGGGCTTTAATATTCCTCTCTGTTTTGTATGGGAATTATGGAAATGGAAAAATTAGGTACATATATTTTATGCCCTCCACACATGTGAAACATATAGTTGCTATTGTTTATTTATTGCCTTCTTATCCCACCATTCCTGCATGGAGGGTAAGTGTAATATAACATCTCCCTTCCTCCAAGGTGCACACATTTTATTCTCATAACCATTCAGGCAGGCTAGGTTGAGAGGACCAGAATCACTCAAAATGACTGTGGAAAGGATTTGAACTTTGCATTTGTATAAGTTCAACTTTCCGCAATCCTGGTGGTTGTCCTAGCTGGAAATAATAAGTTATATTTCAACTGTTCTAGAGGGCAGCAGCTGGCTTATAGTTATTTGACTCTAGTATTTGAATCTACTATATCGTATAACTCTGCTTCTCAAAGGTGCATTCCTTGCACAAGACTGGAAATTTATGAGAAAAGAATGAGTAAAGTACAGAATCAATTCAATCAATGCACTTCAACAACATTTCTTGAAATTGTGATATAACAGCATTTTTTATCTGTAATCCAACTTCCATTTAGAGATCACACAATTATATGCTTACATTCCACTCTATCTAAGCATCATCTGCAAAACTGTCTTATTTCTTCTAGCATCAGTGAAAATGCAGTCAGATAATAGAAGCAGCTGTTTGAGATCATCCTATAGAGAATCATAAAATGAACTCTCCAAGGCTTTCCCAACTGATGAACTGAACTGCACTTTATCTACCATTGAGTTGGCAAAAATAACTATGGTTTATTTATTTGTTTGCTCTAGTTTATGTCATTCCTGATTAGCTAATAACAAATCCATACAGAAAAAAGTAGACAGAAAAGTTAAATGCAGTCTTATATATAATGCCCCTAACTCAATGTACCATATGTGAGGGGCAGTATAAGTTTCACCTATCCTTTAAAGACTTCCTAAAGAGTCATGCTTTGCAGTTCTTTGAATGCATAATGAGAAAACCATTTAGCTATCTGTGGACTGGCTGTTCCACTGGGGTGGGGAATGTCTGAGAAAATTCAACTAGGAGGTCTCTGCAAATGACATTGTCTCAATAGAAGGAATCATCTATAATATTTTTGGACAAGTAGACTCAACAAAAGCAGGCCATAATGAAGATATACTGTATAGACCATAACCATGTGGGGCTTTAAAAGCAACAGCCAATACTTTGAATTGAAGCTAACTGGTTGGCAATGAAGCTCCCATAGTTATTCAAACCACCACCTGCTAAATCAATTGAAACTTCAAGGTGGTTGTCAACATAGAATGTAAAGCCTCTTGTACCAACAACAGACATAACTATTGTGCAAAGGCCCATCTGATTATTGCCTCCATTTGTTGTGTTAAAACAAATCTGGGAGTTCAGAACTTCAGACTGCAAGCCAGATCATTCTGGGGTAATGCAGCCTAATGACCCAGATCTAAGATGAACTATTCCCACAATCAATTGGTTTTCAAATCTGCAACTATTCATTTGGTGGGATAAGATCTGAGATGATTTCCCCCCATTTGGATCCTAGTAATTTCCAGGTGCTTGAAGCTGGACAGATATGGAGATCATCCATATATGAATACCTTTCTCTATATTGATGGATGATTTCTCACAGCAGCTTCATATAGGTATTGAACAGTGATAATTCTAGCAACAGCCCAGCTGCCAATTTTCTAGCCAATTTTCCTAAAAAAGAATTGGATCACTTTAAACAATGCTGCTGGATTTTGTTTATGGATGCAATAAGATGGAGAAGTCAGCTCACCTTGCCAATCATACCACCATGGTGTATGTTATGTATGTAGGTTTGAATGTCATTGGTTTAGTTTGAATTGTTCTTGTAAAATGTCAAATAGGATTGGTTTAAATAGTGTGGGAAAACCCTGCACTCTGATTGGCTGGCAACTATGGCTGCTGGCTATAAGAAGCAGCCGTAGCTCAGCCAAGTCAGGTCCATTCGAGCTGTAGTCACTTAATAAACTCTTCACTGAAGCTCTTCGCGTCTGACTCTTCATGCAAACTTAACACTGGCAACAAGGGTGGGATTCCCCTGAAGAAGAGACGACGTGGAAGACAAGCAGAAGAGCGAGATGGCTGCGCTGAACACCCCCCCAGCCCCGTTCAATCCGGCGGCAGAAGACTGGGAATCGTATGCGGATCGCTTCCAAATGTATTTGGAAGGAAACGACCTCGCCGACATCCCCGAGAAGCGGAAGAGAGCGGTATTTCTCACGCACTGCGGTCCGGCAGTCTTCAAGATGGTGAAGGCATTGGCGGGAGCTGCAGACTTGAAGGTAATGGAATGGCCTGATTTAGAAAAGCTTTTAAGAGCCCATTACGCCCCACAAGTATCGTGCCTCATTAAGAGACACGAATTTTATCGTCGGGATCAAGGGGAAAGCGAAAATGTTAACGACTTTGTGGCAAGTTTAAGGGACATTGGGGTGCTTGTGAGTTTACCAACTTAGAAGAGGCCATGCGTGATCGGTTTGTTCTAGGCCTTAAAGATAAGGTCTTACAGAGCAAATTACTAATGAAACCTAAGATCACGTTTAAGGAGGCCATAGAGGAAGCTGTTTCAGCGGAAGCAACCAAGTCCTCAGCAGCAGCCATGAAGAAAATTAACAAGGCCTCAAGCCATTCTGATGTGGAAAAGTCCACAACAACCCATTGCGAGCAAATAGATTCTGATTCAGACTGTAGTGAGGTGGAGGAAGGAATTTATAGACTCAGAATGGAGAAGAAAAGGAAAGACCTTGGAAGAAAGAGGCAAGAATTTTATTGCAGAGGCTGGGGGGGGCCACCCCGCACTGAATGCAAGTTTTTAGACACCATCTGCCTACGTTGTGAGAAAAGAGGTCACCTAGCAAGAGTCTGCAAATCATCCAGAACTCCACCTAGTAGGAAGAAATTTCCTGAGAAAGAATTCAAGCCCAACAACTTCAGTGAGAAAATGGGGCGCAACTCAGAAGCAAATGGGAAGAATGAAACTCATCAAACAGTCACCATTGGTCATTCTTCACCCTTGAGAAGCAGAAAAGTACATGTGAAGGTACTCATTGAAGGAAGGCCTTGCCAAATGGAAGTGGACTCAGGCTCCTATTTATCTATGGTGTCATGGGACACTATTCACAGGCTACTTCCCAACATTCAGAAGAAACATTTCCAGAAGCAAGCACTGACTCTTAAAGACTACCAAGGGAACAAGATTCCAGTAGTTGGAACAAGAGAATTCAACGTGAAGTTTAAAGGCCACACCAAACGTTTGCCCCTGACCATGTGGACAAGGATCGCCCAAGCTTGCTGGGACTTGAGTGGTTCAATCCACTAGGCATCGAGGTGACTGGCATCAATCACGTGAGCAACTCTGAATGGGAGGAGGCCTTGAAGTCTGAGTTTCCAGAGGTCTTCAGCGAAGGATTGGGCAAGTATATGGGGACCCCTATCACTTTCAACCTAGATCCCAAGGTGCCCCCAATTCGTTTAAAGCCCAGAAGGGTCCCATTTGCTTTAAAGGAAAAATTGATGCACAATTAGACAAATTAATAGCTCAAGGGTTTTAGAGCCCACTGACCACTCCAGATGGGAGACACCCATAGTCACACCAGTCAAGACTGATGGGTCAGTAAGAATCTGTGGAGACTATAAGGGGACACTGAACCATGCGCTGCAGCAGAGCGCATATCCAGTTCCAGTGGTGCATCATCTGTTACATTCACTTGGCAGGGGTACAGTCTTTGCCAAATTGGATCTGGCCCAGGCATATCAACAACTAACAGTTGATGATGCCACTGCAGAGGCCCAAACCATTGTGACTCATAGAGGTGCTTTCAAATGTAAAAGGTTACAATTTGGAGTAAGCGTGGCACCAGGCATCTTTCAAAGCCTTATGGAAAGAATGCTCCAAGGACTCCCAGGGGTAGTGCTTTATTTTGATGATGTCTAAGAAAGACTCAGAGAAGTCCTTACCAGATTCAGGAAAGCGGGGTTAAAAGTCAAGGAAGAAAAATGCACTCTTAAAACTGACAAGGTTGAGTTCCTGGGCTACATGATTGACAAGCATGGCATCCACCCTACAGATGCCAAGGTTAAAGCAATCAAAGAAGCCCCTAAACCTAAATGCAAAACAGATTTGCAAGCTTTCCTTGGACTCATTAACTTTTATCACATGTTCCTACCTCAGAAGGCAACCATTGCAGAACCATTGCACAGATTACTTGATAAAAAGTCTGTTTGGGTCTGGGGCAGGAAGGAACAATCAGCATTTAACAGTATTAAAAGACTAATCACGTCTGATGCTGTACTGATACAGTTCTCTGAGAATTTGCCTGTTGTACTGACTTGTGATGCATCCCCTTTTGGAGTGGGGGGGGGTTGAGCCACAGGCTTCCCAGTGGGAGAGAAGCCCCTATTGCATTTTACTCTCGCACTTTGACCAAAGCAGAGAGGAATTACAGCCAATTGGACAAGGAGGCATTGGCAATTGTTGCAGCTGTTAAGAAATTTCATGAATATCTGTATGGGAGAACATTTACCATTGTCACAGATCACAAACCTTTGTTAGGCATTGTGGCAGGAGACAAACCTACACCACTATTCTGTCACCAAGAATGCTGAGGTGGACTGAAGTTCTTGCTGCTTATTCATACAAACTTATCCACAAGCCTGGCAAGGACATTGGACATGCTGATGCACTGAGTCGTTGCCCACTTCCTTGTCACAAGGAGGACTTTGAACCTGAAACACACACCTTTTCCTAGAAACTGTTGCCAAGCTTCCAGTCATGCTGCTGAAATTGCCAGAGAGACTGCCAAAGACACTTTATTGGCTCCTGTTATAGGCTGGATTAAGAAAGGTTGGCCTCTTCAAGATCTACCTCACCTGGCCCAACCTTTTAAGTCCAGGCAAACTGAATTATCTGTATTAAGAGGATGTATTTTGTGGGGTAACAGGGTGGTTATTCCTGCAAAACTGCAAAGAGAGGTTTTGGAAATGTTACATGAGGGTCATCCTGGGATTGTAAGGATGAAGGGATTGGCCAGGAGTTATGTATGGTGGCCAGGTATTGACAAAATGGTTGAAAACTGGGTTGCATCTTGTCCCAACTGTCAGGTAGTCAGGCCTGCCCCCCCACAGGAATGGGAATGTCCTAGGGGCCCGTGGTCCAGGATTCACATTGATTTTGCTGGCCCTACCAGAGGGCACACCTTTCTTATTATAGTAGATGCATATTCCAAATGGCTAGAGGCAATCCCCATGGCATCCACCACAACTGATGCTGTCATCAAACAGCTCAAAAAACTTTTTGTAACCCACGGGTTACCTGATGTTCTTGTCTCTGACAATGGCCCTCAATTTACATCCAACCTTTTTGAATCCTATTTAGCACAACAGGGTATCAGACATTCCCTTACTGCCTCTGGGCACCCTTCAGCTAACGCCCAGGCTGAACGCATGGTACGTTTTACCAAGGAGAAGCTTCAGCAACTGGGTCCTGGGGACATCACTGAGAAAGTTGAAAAACTTCTTAGTGTTCAGCACATCACTCCTAACCCATCTAATAACTTATCCCCAGCAGAGTTGTTGATGGGTAGGAAACTTAGGTCTTCCCTTGACCGCCTTCATCCCACTTACGCACCCAACACTCCACTAGATTCCACTTCCAAAGTTTGCACATTCAGTGTGGGTGATTCTGTTTATGCTAAGAACCTTATAGGTGAACCTTTGTGGATTCCTGCTGAGATAACTCAGATCACAGGCCCTCGTTCTTACAGGGTGCAAACAGAGGATGGACTCCTCTGGAGCAGGCACATCGATCAACTTAGATCCCTCTCAGGGCACTAGTTCCCTCATCAACTGATCCAGGTTCTCTCAGGAACATCGCACTTGTTCCTCTCTAGTTCCCTTACCTGATGTCAATTCTAGGGGGGAAGGGGAGGAACTGGAGGAAAATCAGCAAGCAAGAATCAACCCCATGTGTAATGAGCCATTATGACAGGAACCATTCCAAAACCTGTCACAATGCCAAAATGCATCCTTAGAAGTGGAAGATTGTACATCACTACCTGACTTGGGTGCTGACATTGGGCTGGAGATGGGTTGGGAGGAGAGAGCAGATTCTAACAATCAAACAGGGTCTTCTTTCACAGGAAGTCCCAGTGGGAAATGTCAGCAGACACTTTTCCTCTCTCACTGGGTGAGAATGTTAAAACTTCTGAACCACGAAGGTCTCAACGTACACGCAAGAGCCCCACCTATTTAAAAGGATACATTAGATAGGTTGGGGTTTGGTATGGACTGAACCTAGTGGGGAGGGGTGTTATGTATGTGGATTTGAATGTTATTGGTTTATTTGAACTGTTCTTGTAAAATGTCAAATGGTATTGGTTTAAATAGTGTGGGAAGAAACCCTGCACTCCCATTGGCTGGCAACTACGGCTGCTGGCTATAAGAAGCAGCCGTAGCCCAGCCAAGTCAGGTCCATTCAAGCTGTAGTCACTTAATAAACTCTTCACTGAAGCTCTTCGCGTCTGACTCTTCATGCAAACTTAACAGTGTAAATTCAAACTTTTACCCACACTGAGTTACATTAATCTTTGCTTTATACTAACAGAACTCCAGGAACTTTTGCAACCCCTAAAGGTTGGTTTATTAAGGATCTCTCATGGATTTGGAAGCAGGTAAAGGGCATCAGGAACAATTCTCCAAGAATCACCAGCTTCCAAGCACTAAATAGAGATGGTTTCTAGACTTCAGAAAAAGCCCCAGTACCCTTTAGAAACCTACAAGATCTATTATGCTGATGGTCCAATGAAGCCCTTTTCCTGCAGAGATATCTGGTGCAAATTCACTCCATGGAAGTCAGAAATGATGGGAAATATATTAACTACTTAATCAGAGAGTGCACCTGCTTACTTAGAGGCTAAGCTGATTGATACTGTTGCAACTTTTCATTAGTTACATTGCACAGGAATTATTTATAAAGATTCTTCGCTAAAGAGGAAGGTGTCTTTGGCTAATCTAAGGACCTGACGCAGTTCAGAGAGGTGTCATAAATCTTTTTAAAATGGACTCATCACTTGATAATTACAAAGGTAAGAGATATCATCATCATCATCTAAACTTGGTACTACAAAATCAGGTAGCACTTTCAAATAAAGATAGAAGAAAACATCTTTCTATTATTTAATATTTAAAAATGAGTGCAAATACTGAATAGCACAGTTTTAATGAACGTAAGAAATGTGGATGTCTTAATGTCCAAATTTAGCAAGGCAAATATCCCATAAGAAAATGCATGCAGAGCTGCTCATATTAGTAAAAACGTGATTAAAATGTGTTACATTAGGGGAAACTAATGATAAAAACTATGTTTTATATGAAATGAGCGTAAAGATCTGTATGACTTTTCATTTAAAGTGTAAAATATCTAAAAACCAATGCTGGAGAAATAAGATTAGAAAAGTGTTGATTTGGAGCAGCCCTGCACATTTCATTGATTGAATGAAAGAATGAATAAATAAAAATATGAAACAATGAGAAACCAAAAAGGTTTGATTAACCTCTCTGGTCTTGCACCCATATTTTCACTTGCAACCAAACTATAAGAAGTAAAGAAATGATATTGTGTGTATATGACTGTGAATCAGTTATCCAGAGTATTCTCCATGGAATTCTCAGTAGCATACAGAGGATTGTACATTGCATCTATTTTAGCTTGTCAAAATATTTGTGAGTGCTGGAAAAATCAGTGCCGGAATATCCATCAAGTGAATAGAGTAACTGCATTTTCAGAAAATAGTAAAATGATTTTATACATTATATCTGAGGTGAGCCATTGCTGAATTCATAGCACATCTCTAATATATGCTGGTACACTAAATTAAAGATGGTAGATTTAGGATTGGACTGTTCAGTAAAAATATCCACCTTGCCAAAGGTTTTCCCCCTTAGCTGAAACAGAGACAATATGCTCTGTAACATAGTGATTAAGTGCACCAAATATTATGGGCCATTCATAGTTCAGTGGTAGAAAAGACCAAATATTATGGGCCATCCATAGTTCAGTGATAGAAAAGACCGTAGCTCATTGACGGCAATCAGGTTGTGTGTGTATATGGGTGACTTTATATAAGCCATGATGTCTTACTTTCTTTTTGCCATTGGCAAGGCTTAAAAACAATTAAATAAGCTTCACCTAAAGGTCTGTTGAATGATTACTATAAAAGCCTTATAAAGGGTACAGAACATATTTTAAAAGTCTTATATAAATAGAACTACCTGTATGCCTTAGAGTAGAGTAAATTATGCATATGAAGGAAGAAGTGAAAATATTTCATCCAAAGCAAGCTTTTTTGTCATTTTTAATTTCTGAAATTGTTATTTTATAAAAAAATAACACTATAAGAGAGGGAAAGATATGGAGAGAGAGAGAGAAGAAGCAAGGAAAGAAGAGAATTCAAGTAATGTAAAGTACCAAAAGAAAAAAAAATGATTATATTTCAAAATGTAATGTAAAAACAGCTAAGTTTCATACCTAAAATGATAATCACAAATATTTTAAAATAATTATAATTTTAATCAAGATTTATAATTGTATGATAATTTGGCCACCATGATGTAAAAAAGATGTTGAGACTCTAGAAAGAGTGCAGAGAAGAGCAACAAAGATGATTAGGAGACTGGAGGCTAACACATATAAAGAATGGTTGTTGGAATTGGGTATGTCTAATTTAATGAAAAGAAGGATTGGGGTGACATGATAGCAATGTTCCAATATATCAGGGGCTGCCACAAAGAAGAGGGAGTCAAGCTATTCTCCAAAGCACCTGAGGGCAGGACAAGAAGCAATGGGTGGAAACTGATCAAGGAGAGAAGCAACCTATAACTAAGGAGAAATTTCCTGACAACAATTAATCAGTGGAATAACTTGCCTCCAGAAGTTGTGAATGCTCCAACACTGGAAGTTTTTAAGAGATTGGACAACCATTTGTCTGAAATGGTTTGTCCTACTGAGAAGGGAGTTTGTCAGAAAATGGAACTTTCTGGTGTTGCTATGCAGTTTACAACTTGTGGGGATTTGAAGGCAAACCAAATCCACCAATGGCAGGGTAACAGCAGATACCCTGGAGTGGCATCACAAGCCACGCCCTGTGGTATATAAGGGGCAGCCCAACAGGCATTTTACCTCGGGGAACAGAGAGTTCTGTGGAGAATTTCTGGAGAGAAATTCTCTACTGGGGTCCATTGCTCTCCTTGCCTGCTCTAGCTGATATTGTTTTCTGCTCAGCTTGAGTACCTCAGAAGCTTGAGGTGGAGGAACCTCTTGCCAGAAGAGAAAAGGAGACAGAGAGAGGGAAAAGCCTTGAAACAGTTTTAAGTTCTTAAAGAGGTCTAAGTTTAGGGTTTGTTCTTAAGTTAAAAGATTGAGAAAACCTAACTGCATAGGCAGAGAAACCAAGTAAGACCTGAGAGAAAAGAAACTTAAAAGAAGGCACAAGAAACTTGTAAAAGTCTTTCTGTAAATTTATTTGAATTAAGCTGCTTGTACAATAAAGATTTTGGTTTGAAGAACAAAACTGGGCTCAGCATCTTTGTACAATTTAAATATATAGACAGATTAACAAGATCCTCTAGACTTTAGTCAATCATAGGATTGACTGATCAAAAGTCATTTCACAGTTCACTTATTTCAACAGAGTTGGACTAGAAGACCTCCAAGGTCCCTTCCAACTCTGTTATTCTATTCTAATCCCCATATTTCCTATACCAATCCATCTCCTAAATGCTTCTTCTGCTTTCTGGTGGTGTAAAATATGTTTAAACTGCTGTTAATAAAACATTCAGTTCTTACCTTAAGGCTTATTGAAATCTAAAGTCTGCTAACAGTGAAATTCTACATAATTGTAAAGAAGGGAGTTTTACTACATGAAGTTTGGCTAATTGTTAGATAAACTGTGTATAGAATTGTGCAGTTATCCTTCATTTGTTGGCTGGGGAAAAGGAATTGGTAATACGTTCTACAAATATTGGATCAGAGCAAACAAACAGGGGTCCTTTGGTTACCCCAAACTTAAAAGAATGGTAATGTATAAAGTATTGTGCTTTTTGTAACCAGAAAGCCATATTTTCAATTAAATGGAAACAATTCAGGCTCCACAACTTAAAGCATTTCATGACTTTGAGTTATAACAGTAATGAGGAGAGAGAGAGAGAGAGAGAGAGAGAGAGAGAGAGAGAGTAGGTAGGTATTTGGAAATATATTGGAAGTTGATTTGGCATGCCTTATTCAGCCCTTAGTAGAAATTCTGGGAATTATACTTTCAACACTTCTGAAGGACACTGAATTTGAGAAAGGTTATCTGGTAATGGTCTTCTGTTATGGACATGGAAAAGCTGGGAACCTCTCTGTTTGTTTTGCAGAGTGAAAATGTTATCTGGAGAAGTCTTATTTTCAGATACTTTCCTCATAAAACCTACTAATGTTAATCCATGAAGCCTCCCACATGGGCCTATCTAATTATTTGGAAAATCTGCTTCTACCGTGTTTCCCCGAAAATAAGACCTACCCCGAAAGTAAGACCTAGTGTAAATCTCCAGTTCCAGGAAGACTTTTCAGGGAGCAACCGTGCACCCGTGAAACACCCCCCCCTACACACTCACACCCACTATTTGGCACCATAAATATATAAGACCTACTCCGAAAATAAGACCTAGTGTGTTTTGGGGAGCCAAAAAAAATATAAGACAGTGTCTTATTTTCGGGGAAACACGGTAGTTCTTGTGCTTGTTCACTTGACTGTTACTTAGAATGGAATAGAATAGAATAGAATAGAATAACAGAGTTGGAAGGGACCTTGGAGGTCTTCTAGTCCAACCCCCTGCCTAGTCAGGAAACCCTACACCACTTCAGACAAATGGTTATCCAACATCTTTTTAAAAACTTCCAGTGTTGGAGCATTCACAACTTCTGGGGGCAAGTTGTTCCACTGATTAATTGTTCTAACTGTCATGAAATTTCTCCTTAGTTCTAAGTTGCTTCTCTCCTTGATTAGTTTCTACCCATTGCTTCTTGTCCTACCCTCAGGTGCTTTGGAGAATAATTTCTTTATACTAAAATAGCTGCATCATGATTAAGACCTTTTTCTCACTTTGCACCAGTTCTTTAGAACTAATTTCTAAAGAATTGCATATAGAATCTGATTTAATAAAATATTTAAATGCTCAAAGTTTCTTTTCTATGGGCCTTTGGGAAGCTGGTTTAAGCATTATTTATGCAGAAATGTATTGGTAGTTAGGCATAGGTTCTGTTCTTAACTGTAAGAACATGTTTGTTTGATATTAACTCCTAATGATATTTTTAAATTTTATGGGCCATACAGGTTGCTAACACTATACATTCTAAATGTGAACTGAAACTGAATTTTAGTATGTTACTGCATCAGTTTTTGATGTTGTACTTTATTGTTTTGCACTCTATCTAGTGACAGGCAAATGAAAAAATTATTACCACAAGTCTTCACCTACTACCAATAAGCTGGTCTTGATTTTAAAACAGGGAACTATGGGAACTCATGGAAGCTTTGAAGGGGTTCCTCAAATGTACAGATGTTTCTCTTAAAATAATGCTCCATATGGAAAAGATTTTCTGAAGACAACTTGAAAACCATCGAACTAGACAGATATTTCTATACAAAACTCAACATCTGTCTTATAGACAATTTTCCTTTCTCATTGACTTTGAAATATTATTCCCATAGTCATAATAGATTATAAAATTGTTGGCAAGCCTGGCATAAGGAGGTGACATCCTTTATGAGAGCCCATTTCTTCTTGATATTACTGATCTGCTATCAATGAAAACCATAAGTCAATTTGTATTACCCAGAGTACTGCAGAGCAATAGTTCATTAAGCCATGGTGATTTAGATTCTTAATCAGTAGCTGCTGGAGCTTCACTGGGTAACTGGACAAGCCACCACCGTTATCCGCTTCATCTGGAAAACCTTCCCATGCTACTAGTAGTAATAAATAGAAGAGAGATGATCTGGTATATGAAAAGTCTACCAGCATGAAAAAAACCCTATGTCTGTCGTGTTAAGTTAGCACTGAATGCATTCCCAGGGCTTTCTGTTTCCAACAGTCCAGAAGAGTACATTCTTAGTGCCAAATCTGCTTCATTTCAGAGATGAAGAAACATTAGACAGCTTCAAGGCAAACACTTTGAACTGACCTTGTATATTTTATGTAAGTGTAAGATTCAGCAAGGGTCGTTCTGCCATTATGTGAAGTAAAACAGACCAGGATGGGTGCTAAGCTGTACTCTTGACATGTCATCTGGAACAATCAAGAATCATTGTGATGTTATGGTTGTGACATTGAATTAAAACCATGGATCCAAGTTTATCCTCAGTCATGGAAGTTTGAGAGGTAGCTTCCAGCCAGACATTCTTTCATTTCAATCTATGTCATAGGTTTGTTATTATGGGAAAACTTGAGGAGATTTGAGCTCCTGATGGAAAGGCACCAGGAAATAGATAGTTCCCAAGGCACTTTTCTGAGATATGCTTGTGTCCTGATCACTATTTTAATTGTGGCATTTTGAGGGTTTCCTCAAAGTGATACATTATAAGAAGTTTATAGTTTCTGCTTACAGAAAGTATCTGTAGTTAACTCAAATTGGATTACTCTGAAAATTCCCCCAGTTTTATCTTTTAGAATGGAGCGTGAGTGGTGATACTACTAAGGGACATTGGCAGATGTGATGGCATGGTGGAAGAAGCAGATTCTATCCCTATAGAATAAGTTACTTTGGAATATGAGTGAAATGAGCCAAAGAAATGTGCTTTGGCTAAAGTGCTGGACTTCTAATGTAGCATTCTCTGTATGACCTGTATGACAATTAATAGGCTATTTCCTTACAAGAGGATTGCAGAATTGAATTGTTATTTATCATTCTTCCTTATCAACCATTGGAGGTACTTGAGAAAGCTTGCAATCCAAGTCTTAATATAATGAACAATGTAAAGCATAAAAATCTATTATAAAAAAGCACATAATCTTACAAAAATAACTGGTGCTACATCTCAAAACACTTCTCAGAATTTAACAATGACAACAACTCAAAAGCCCCTCCTATCAATAAATAAGAAATTAGTTATAAGTCTTCAGTAAATTAGAAGGAAGCCAAACAAATAGGGCCATGAAGAATATTCTTCAAATGAGGAGCATTATAGCAAAGGCCATATTCTCTCTCTTTCCTACTGGGAAAAATCTTGAATAATTGTAAACACGATGTAGTATTTGCAGAAGGGGCAGCAATTTGTTGAGACAAGTCTGGCCCCATCATTAGGTATATTGAAGTGACTACCAGTGACACCTGAGTTTCAATATAGTAAAATGTATTTAAAAGATAGGGTTCAGGGCTTTAGTTATGCAGCTGAGGTGGTCATCTTGACTTTTTGGCACCTCACCTCCCTTTAGGAGATACGTCTGCAAATAGGGAGGTAAGAACAATCTACCATTTTTTTAATAAACCAAGTTGGCAAGATGTATCACAAGTATCATGATGGATTGACATGACTGTAGCACCATACACAGGGAGCTAGAATTTTTTCTTGTCAAAAAAACAAAACAAAAAACTTTTGCTCCTTGAAAAATCCCATAAGTACAGTATATAGAAACAATATACTGCATAAAAAGGAAGCTCCTTTTAAAACTTTCTTTTGCCAAGATCCTGCTTCCTCTATATTCACTGTTCCTCAACTGTTTACCCTGTCCTCCCTCTTTCCTATCTAAGCATAGGGTTGGCTCTTCTGTCTGCCCAACCCTCCTTATGTTTTCTCCTAGCTTGCACTGCACAGTGTATCTCTAAGATGAAATCTCTGGATAAAGTGCATATGGATTTCTCATGTATTTTGTAAAAGGAATCCATACACATCCTTATTAGATGATATTGTCCACAGAAATATCCCCAGTAAAAATAGAAAAGGGTAGGAGCTGCCATTAAATGCATTGGTTACCAGTTGCCCTCTGGGTGAGGTTCAAGGTTCTGGTGTTGACATACAAAGTCCTTCAAGGCATGGGTCCAGGATATTTATGGGAACGTCTCCTGCTGGCATCGAGAACCAAGCACCCTGTGCAGGCCCACAGGCAGGGGCTCCTTGGGGTGCTGTCTGCGACTCAATGTCACTTGGCGGTCCCCCGGGGAAGGGCCTATTCTGTGGTGGCCCCCGCCCTATGGACCAACTGTCTTTGGGACTCCGTTTGGCCCCTGACCTCCGCACCTTCTGCTACGATCTAAAAACTTGGCTCTTCGAACAGGCTGGGCTGTGCTGACCTCCGGGGAGGGGTTTTAAATTTAGTTAGGATTGGTGGGTTTTAGCGCAATTTGGCTTGTAATGTTTAATGTTATTTTTAGGTAATTAATTTATTGTTGCTTTTTAGTTGTTAGCTGCCCTGAGTCCCTTTGGAGAGGGGGCAGCATACAAGTCAAATAAAATAAAATAAAATAAAATAAAATAAAATAAAATAAAATAAAATAAAATAAAATAAAATAAAATAAAATAAAATAAAATAAAATAAAATAAAATAAAATAAAATAAAATAAAATAAAATAAAATAAAATAAAATAAAATAAAATAAAAATAAATAAATGATTGAAGCCCTTTCCTAGGTTGGACATGGTTGCCATCTCATTCACTTTGGCAGACACTCCTATTTTCTCAGGATCAGATTTCTATTTTACATTTTCATTTCTTATCAGAAGGATCTAAGCAAGCCAGGGTGCACTTAAAATTTTCCAGTAACATCTCCCCTTGGCAGGGCTCACGGTTCTAGTTCTCATGACCTGTTAAGCTATTCATTTTCATGACTTGAGAAGAACTTATAGCATGATTCCTTTCCTTCCACCCCCCACCCCTCCATAGACAGGAAAAAAGATCATACTCATTTTCAAATATTCATAAATCAATGGCTTTTGGAAATGGAAGTCTTCATATCATTATTATTTTAAAATTGTAATAGAAAAAAACATCCTGAGTTTTAATACTTGGAAGATAGAAATGTGACAATTCCGGCCTTGCTATGAATTCTGGTTATTTTATAAAAGGATACTTAGAGACAGGGTAGCTTTAGATCTAGGAAATATGTAAAAATGACTCTTTGTTAATAGGGTGAGCTCTTTACATCTGGATTAGGGTTAACTGACAGAAACCTGTCACCTTTTATTCTTACAGATTCCATCAGAGAAACACTTTGTGCTGATCTGAAAAGGACAGAATTAGGTTCTCCATTTAAACTATTGATCTTTATAACCTACTCTTATAAATACCTACTCTGTGACATTAGTAAAAAGAAAAATCTTCTAACACTAGAAAATTATTACTTTGTAAGCACACCAACATGCCTACCGTCCCTGTCCTATTGTACCCTTTTATTTGTATCCATTTCATGTATTCATAATTGTGTTATACTTATATCTCTTATCTAATACATGCTTGACAAAATAAATAAATAAAATAAATAAATAATTGTAATTCAATTGTAATTGAAATATTTCAATGTGCATCTCAAAAATTCATCATAGTGGTACTCGTATTTTATTATCCACATTTAAATATCTGTCCAGAAAGAGTGATCTTTTTTCTTCATTGTATCAGTTCTCATGCCCTTGTTACCTCTAGACTCGACTACTGCAACGCTCTCTATTTAGGACTGCCCTTGCATACCATCCGGAGATTGCAGCTGGTGCAGAATGCGGCGGCGCAGGTGGTGATGGGAGTTACCCGTTCTCCCATACCCCCTCCCGTGGCCTGCATTGGTTGCCGATTGTGCTCGGGTGAGATTCAAGGTTTTAGTGTTAACATACAAAGTCCTTCATGACATGGGTCCTCAATATTTAAGGGAGCGTCTTCTTCCAATATCGAATACCGGTGCCCTGTGCGAGCCCATAGGCAAGGACTCCTCGGGGTCCCATCGGCGGTCAGTGCCAACTGGTAATTCCCCGATGACGGCCTCTCTGTCACGCCCCTGACCTTGGACCTTATAATTCAATTTAATTGTTTTTAAGTATTTATTGTCTCATGTTTTAGTTGTGAGCAGCCGAGTCTTCGGAGATGGGGGCATATAAGTTCAAATAAATAAATAAATAAATAAATAAATAAATAAATAAATAAATAAAGTTCTAATTAATTGAACATACTCCACCTTTGAGGTTCTTATGGTTTTATCAGGCTTTTTCTTTTCCATCTGTGATGCATTTCCCCTTTTATATATAAGAATGAAAGAGAGTGATCTCTTTAACTGCCCAGATGGGAAGAGATACAAGATATGAAGTTAGTTTTAGGCTGAATTTAGGCAAACCAAGGAAAAGCATATTCATTAAAAATACTCCTATATTCTTAATTAAGTTTAGCTGTAGAACAACATATACTGCAATTCCATTTGTTTCTTAATATTAAAGTTTTATGCACTTAATGTTATGTATGTAGGTTTGAATGTTATTGGTTTATTTGAACTGTTCTTGTAAAATGTCAAATGGTATTGGTTTAAATAGTGCGGGAAGAATCCCTGCACTCCCATTGGCTGGCAGCTACGGCTGCAGGCTATAAGAAGCAGCCATAGCCAAGCCAGGACGGGTCCATTTGAGCTGTAGTCACTAATAAAGTCTTTGCTGGAACTCCTCGCGTCTGACTCTTCATGCAAACTTAACACTGGTGACGAAGGTGGGATTTCCCTGAAGAGAAGACGCCGACGAACAAGCAACTGAGCGAGATGGCTGCGCTGAACACCCCCAGCACCGTTCGATCCGGCGTCGGAAGACTGGGAATCGATGCGGATCGTTTCCACATGTTCCTGGAGGAGAACGATCTCGCCGGCATCCCGAGAGACGGAGAGAGGCGGTCTTTCTCACGACTGCGGTCCGCAGTCTTCAAAATGGCGAAGGCGTTATGGAGCAGCAGAGCTGAAGGTAATGGAATGGCCCGATTTAGAAAAACTTTTGAGAGCCCATTACGCCACAAGTATCGTGCCTCATTAAGAGACACGAATTTTACCGTCGGGATCAAGGGGATAGCGAGAATGTTAATGACTTCGTGGCAAGTTTAAGGGACATTGGGGTGCTTGTGACTTTACTAACTTAGAAGAGGCCATGTGTGATCGGTTTGTTTTAGGCCTTAAAGATAAGGTTTTACAAAGCAAACTATTAATGAAACCTAAGATCACGTTTAAAGAGGCCATTGAAGAAGCTGTTTCAGTGGAAGCCACCAAGTCCTCAGCAGCGCCATGAAAAGATTAACAAGGCCTCAAGCCAGGCCTCAAGCCATTCTGATGGGGATAAATCCACATCTACTCATTGAACAAATAGACTCTGATTCTGATGGCAGTGAGGCAGAGGAGGGATTTTAAACTCAGAATGGAGAAGAAAAGAAAAGACTCTGGGAAGAACAGGCAAGGGTTCTATTGCAGAGGCTGTGGGGGCCACCCGCACTGATTGCAAGTTCTTTGACTCCATTTGCCTCGTTGTGAGAAACGGGTCACATAGCCAGAGTCTGCAAATCATCCAGAACTCCACCAGCTAGGAAGAAATTCCCTGACAGAGACTTTAAGCCCAACAATTTCCTTGAAAAATGGGGCGAAATTTAGAAGCAAATGGCAAGAATGAAACGCACCAAACAATCACTATTGGTCATTCTTCACCCTTAAAAAGCAGAAAAGTACAAGTGAAGGTGTTTATTGAAGGAAGACCTTGCCAAATGGAAGTGGACTCAGGCTCTTATTTATCTATGGTGTCATGGGACACTATCCACAGACTTTTTCCCAAAATTCAGAAAAAGCATTTCCAGAAGCAAGCACTGACTCTCAAAGACTACCAAGGGAACAAGATTCCCTCATTCTTACAGGGTACAAACAGAGGATGGCCTCCTCTGGAGCAGGCACATTGACCAACTTAAATCCAGGGTCCCTCAAGAACATCGCCCCTGTCTCCCTCTAGGTCCCTCACCTGATGTTTCTTCTAGGGGGGAAGGGGGGGAACAGGAGGAAAATCAGCAAACAGGAATCAACCCCATGTGTAACGAGCCATTGACAGGAACCATCCGAACCCTGTCACAAAGCCAAGATCCATCCTTAGAAGTGGAAGATTGCACATCACTACCTGACTTGGGTGCTGACATTGGAATGGAGATGGGTTGGGAGGAGAGACCAGATTCTAACAATCTAACAGGGTCTCCTTTCACAGGAAGTCCCAACAGGGAAATGTCAGCAGACACATTTCCTCTCTCACTGGGTGAGAACGTTAAAGCTTCTGAACCACGAAGGTCTCAACGTACACGTAAGAGCCCCACCTATTTAAAGGAATACATTAGATAGGTTGGGGTTTGGTATGGACTGAACCTAGTGGGGAGGGGTGTTATGTATGTAGGTTTGAATGTTATTGGTTTATTTGAACTGTTCTTGTAAAATGTCAAATGGTATTGGTTTAAATAGTGCGGGAAGAATCCCTGCACTCCCACTGGCTGGCAGCTACGGCTGCAGGCTATAAGAAGCAGTAGCCAGGGACGGGTCCATTCGAGCTGTAGTCACTAATAAAGTCTTTGCTGGAACTCCTCGCGTCTGACTCTTCATGCAAACTTAACACTTAATTTGCTGTTTATCCAGACTGAATCACTTTTGTTATTCATTTGTTTAACTTGCATCCATTTACTTGCAAACTATATTCCTCTACTTTCATTTCACTCAATGATCCTGAAATTTAATTCTTCCTACCCCTCCATATTTTGAAGAAAATCCTATTCCAAAGTTGTTGTTTGCAATTCCAGGGAACCTTTGACAAGTATTCTTTGGTATGGGTTATTATTTGGACCAAAAACAACCCCATAAAACAAACAATCTCCCCCCTCAAAAAACCCAAAGGAAATAAAAACAAAGCATGCACACTGATTGAATTCACTGAATTAATGCCACTTTTATTTACCATAAATATAAGGCTTAGGGTTAATTAAGACATTACACTGACTGTTAGGTTTGTAGGAGTGGGCCTGAGTCTCAGAGTTGTGAGTGTGTTTCCCAACATGCACAGAAGATCTTTATGAACTAATACCTAGGCAGATAACAGATAACAGATAATCAGAGTTGGAAGGGACCTTGTAGGTCATCTAGTCCAACCTCCCACCCAAGTGGGAGACCCTACACCATTTCTGACAAATGGCAGTCCAATCTCTTCTTGAAAGTCTCAAGTGATGGCACACCCACAACTTCCAAGGGAAAGCTGTTCCATTGGTTGATTGTTCTCACTGTCGGAAAGTTTCTCCTTATACATTACATAAACCATGTTCATCTTTACAGTGTAAGCTGAATCCTTAGACATCAAAGCAAAGACAGCAAACTTCTATGAGGAGTATGAGAAACCATAACCACCACCACCACCACCACCATCAACATCATCCTGATTTATAGGATTATGCAGATTTCCAAATTCCCTTGTCCAAGTTCATTAAATACATGAAACTACATTTAATGTATTTGACAAACATGGTTTTTGTTAAGGTTAGTGTATTCACATTGGTCTGTATACTTGAAAGAAAAAAATTATAATGAGTACAGAATGATGCTGAAACAAAGCTGAAAAAATTATATTAATTTTAATTCTAAGATCATTTGCAATTATGATTTGAAATGATTTTAGGGTTAGGGAGGGTAAGAAAAAGTAGAATTTTAGGGTAGCTCATGTATAAATAAAATTTCTGAAATCTAAATCTTTCTCTTTAAAATATTTAAAATGACATTTTATTTAATGATATCTATCTTGATTTCTTTATATTGTACTACATTCATATAAAATGAATATGTAGCTTCCACACCACAAAATAAACAAAGCTCTTGAATGCATTTTTAAAAAATCCACACATTTGAATGTCTTTTTTGCAAATCGACCTTGTGAATAAAATTAAATAGTTTGTGAAAATGTCTTCCAGCACATTTTTAAACCTCCCACTTCCCTGAATGCATGGAAACACATAGCAAGGTTGTTTACATTTCTTTTACAGTGTCTGAGAATTATGCAGTAGATTGGTGCACATGAGTGTTGTCGTTGGGTATAGTTGTCATTTGCGCTCAGTGGGTTGCACACGATTCTGTCATGATTTGCCCTTCATGTTGTCCAATTCCCTCTCCTTTCCTTGATGACCTGCATATTAAACTTCAGTGCTGCAAGACTCCAGATTTTGGTGGTGCCTTCCATTTGTCAGACTCATTATAGCCACTCAATTGCTCTTCTCTATCATATCTGCTCTCACTGAACTGCACTTGGCATCCCCTGAACAAATAGATACCTTTCGGAACAGAGGTCTCCAAGGTGGGTGATTTTTTTTCCTTAAAAGAAGCACATCCAGTATCATTTTAGAGAATGGAATAAATTTGAATATAAAGCTTTGTTTTCTTGGCCCCTGAAAACTGGAACTGCAACAGACTTAATAGTAGAAAAAGAATGAAAGAAGACCTCTAAATGCAAAAATAAATGCATATGACCAGTGAACAACCTTAGGTTTCAGGGCATCATGTATCTTCTCCAGAATTAGGTGTAGCCAAAGGCCTTCTAAAATTTGTAAATAAGTTGCAGTTTTTAATTTTAAATTACGAATTGCATGAGGAATAATCCTATTTAGAATCACAGTGTGTATGTATTAAACTGACATGGTTGCCCAACACAGTTACATGACTCAGAGCAGGTAGACTCATAAACTCATAGGTTTGGGAGGGTTTTAGATGCAATACCCCTAACCCTAACCTTAATCCTTGTTCTAGGTCTATAAGAATCCTCTAAAGCATCTCTACTGGTGACCATGCAGCTTCTGTAGGAAAACTTCTAGTGAAGAGCTGACAACATGTGGCAGTTTATTTCACTGGCTGGCAACTTATACCCTAAAGACATTCTTCCTGGTATCTAGCTGAAGCTCCTTCCTTGTACTTTTAAACTAATACTGTTCTTGCCTGTTGAGGTAACAGAAAATAAATTCACTCTTTTCCCCCCTCTGTGTAATAATACTTCATATATTTGGAAAGGGTGCTACTGTATTGGCTTTTTTTCCTGTTCTGTAAGCTACACTAATCTAGCTGCTGTAATAGCTTCTCCCATGACTTCATTTCTTGGTAGCCTTCTATGTCCTTTTTAAACAATAGTGTCCAGAACTCAGGACAATATTCCAAGTGGGGCCAGACCTTGGCAGTGTTAAACAATGTGATAAGAACGCTGGGTTTCTATTAAAGTACCCAAAGTTAGCATTTGCTTTTAGTGATACATTGCACTACGCTCAGATTTCTCTCACATGTACTGGTGCAAAACTAGGTTGCCTCCATCTTATATTAGTGCCTTACATTTGTCTTACACAGGTGCAGAAATATATATTTCTCCCCAATAAATTCCATCATTTCACCCACTGTTTAGATTTTTTGAAATATTTTCCTCAAAAATATTATCTATCTGTCCCAGCTGCAAATTTGATAGGCATCTGTTCTGCTTCTTCATTGAAAATACAGCTAAAAATGTTGAATAGCCCTGTGGCACTCAGCTCCAAACTGAAAGGAAGTCTTTAGCAAGCTTTCTTTGAGTGCAGTATTTTAAACAATTGTGAATCTTTTTTATACTTTATCATTTTAATAAGGAGATTATTATGAGGGACCTTGCTGAAAACTTCTTAGAGTCCAGGTACACTAATGTCTGTGACATTCCCTGATCTTCTAAGCTAGCAATGATTTCAAAGAAACTAATTAGTTTATTCTGCCAGCATCAACCCATGCTGGCTCCTGTATGCCTATTCAAGAGCTTACAAATATGATGTGTGTAATAATCTGTGCAAGACTTTGCCCAGTATAGTGTCAAGCACAGGAAATCAGGAGTCCAGGCAGCACAAATGCATATAGGTTTATTATATGCTACTAATGGTCAAACCAGGTAGATTAGAGTCAACATAATTGAAGGTGGACTGGACTTAATGCTTAGAAGGGACTCAAGATTGATGATGCATTTGACCCCTCCATTGGACTCAGCCTAGTCATCACCTACATCTAGATACCAAGTGGAGAAGTTCAATTCCTTTCTCTTTTTGAAAATGGAAGTAACTTTGGTCCCCTTCAATCTTCTGAAATTCTCCAATCCTTCAAAAATTCTAAAAATTCCAAGAATTATTCTGTATTCTGTGATAATATTTATTAGTGCTTTCAATATTCTAGTATGTAATCAATCTGATTATGAAGACTTGGACTCATCTTGTTTAAAAACAATAGTAAAAGAAAGTTCTCCAGAAAACATAGGGTATATCCCAAAGTCCTCCAAAAGTTTTTGCAAAATTCTAATCTTGACCCTGACACACAGGGAAGATTATAAAATACATGTTTGAAGAGTAATATGAATTATATTAAACTTAATTTGAATAGAATGAAGTGAAGGTTGTAGGTCCAACAACTAGTTTTTGAAGTGTGTTCTCAAGGCTTTCCTGTCAACTCCCAAAGGTTCCCCTCAGTCTATAAGCAGCTCTTTACTTAATCTAATTCTACACTTTAAAACAATCCATCAGCAATCTATTAATATTGCCCAACAAACATACTTTCAGTTTCAGAATACATATGTACAACAACATAGTTCTTGTCAGTAGAAATAATAAACTAATTGAGAAATTGGCAGGAATTTCTGCTCACTTTCAAGTAATCCCTCTCTTTCAGTGGCCACTCACCTAGGCATAAAATATGAACATGTTATTAGAATTAGAGAATTAGCACACAAATGTGTTTGTTTTCCTGTTCCCATCTTAACCCTATTGACAGGCTATCATCAGTCATAAGCCTGGAAAATATGTTCTTCACATTTATGTGGTATCTTGAAAATTTTAGGCATAGCATTTTACCATGCAACACTGCGATACGACACATGAAACATTGTAGTTATTTCAGAGTATTAGTATATGAATTGATGAATATTTTTTATCTGGGTGGATCTTTAGATTTATCAGATACTAAGATTCTAAGAATTTATTTTTAATTCCATCCATTTCAATTTGACCTTTGTCTTCTGTTTTACATATTGTGATTTGCTGTTACATTTCCATGTTTGCTTCCAGGGCTTAAAAACAGCTTCAGAATTTCTAAAACAAAACTTAGATACTTTCATTTGATGGATTTGTACTTCATGTAATTACACTGATATTTAGTTTTCATCTTTATGCTTAGAAACCCTTCCCACCCTTCTCCTCACTCTATAATCTAATGCATTTGGTGTCAGATTGTCTTTCTGGAATGACATTTCAGTGTCATTGTTATGCCATTCACTGGCAACATTGACTCGGCATTTTGATATTTTGCTATTTTGTTTGACCTTTCCTGAGAGGAAAAAAATTGGATATTTTCACATGGGAGAAATGAGTATTGTTTTTAGGATGATGGTAGGGTAATTTTCCATGAAAGGCATTGCCAAATGATAGTTGGTTTAGTCTACTAATTAAGACATCAAGCTAGAAATTGGGAGGCTGTGAGTTCTAGTTCACCTTAGGCACAAAGCCAGTTGGGTGACTTGAGCCAGTCACTTTCTCTCAGCCTTAGGAAGGAGGCAATATCAAATTAAGTGGTTACTTTCTCCTTTTGTTCCTTAGGAAGCAGCACAACCTGCATAATCTGTTTTGTTTCAAACAAGGTTTCCTCTATTACTTGTCTGTTGTAAACTACTACTATTTGCTGCTTTTCTGAAGGTGTCTGTTCCTTGTTCATGTGCATGGTGTGGAAAAATATGAGTGCTGCCTTCTAAAGGCTTATTTTACTCAATCTAGGACAAAGAGCTCCTGGAGAAGTCAGTTCAGCTCTAGGGAAAATATGGTGTATTCTTTAGACCAGGGCTGTCAAATTCTTGGCCCATGGTCCAGATGCATCATGCACTAGTCACGCCCATGCCCAGTTTAGTAAAGGGGAAAAAAGTCCTGATATATCACGTGATGCCACCGTGATGACATCAGTTTGACACCCCTGCTCTAAACAAATCATGTTCCTAAACCTAGGTTTGCTAAATGTATATGCATGCATCAATGTCATTAGTATGTTGATGATACCCAATTATATCTCTTCATCCCAGGTCTGCTGAGTGAGACTGTCAAGTTTCTGGCCCACTGCCTGGAGGCTGTGCAAGTTTGGGGAAGAACTACATCATTCAATCCTCCCAAGACTGAATGGCTGTGGGTATTTGAGTTATACAAATCTGGGGATATTCCATTTTTCACCTTGGATGAAATAACATTCCTCCTTCAAGGAATGCCATGCAATCTGGGGTTTCTCCAGAATTTGCTTCTCTTGCTTGAAGAACAGGTATCAACTATGCCCCAAAAGTCCTTTGCATAATTCCATTGGGTGCACCAATTTCCTAGACTGAGGTGAGGTGGGGATACTATCAGACAGTCACTCATGCCCTAGTCCCTTGCAGCTTAACTGTTGCAATGCACACTACTTGTGGCTGTCCTTAAAAACATCTGAAACCTCAACTGATCCAGAATGCTGTAGCATGAGTGGTAATGGACATGCCTTGGTATGTTCATATAACACTTCTGATTTGTAAGATTTGCTGGATGCCAGTTTGCTTCCAGGTGTGATTCAAGGTGCTAGTTGTTACCTATAAAGCCATACATGGCATAGAGATTTGTTACTTGAGGTACCATCTGTCTCCCACAGCATCTGCCTAGCCAATTTGATCTTGTAGGGTTGCTATGCTTTGGATTCTTTCAATTAATGCTACTACCATTAACCACAAAGAAGGTAGTTGTACAATTGAAATGGTTTCCAGTGTGTTTTATCTGTTTGATAAAAGGTTTTGGAGACAAATTTAATTTAACTTATGGAAGAATGTACCTGACAAAGGGGAGAAAGAAGCAGAAATACAAAAAGAAGTAGATGCAGTAAAATGGTAATCTCTTGAAAAGTGTAATAAAGGAAATAAAAGCCACTAATAAATTATATTTATGGTGTCCATCCTGCCCCCAAAAAGAGACAAAAAAGCACACTTACTTCTATAACTTATGCTAGTCTTAAATTATATAGATAGGTGCACATTTAAAATAATTATAATTTAAATAAAAGAACATGTCTTAACTAATAGGAAAGATTGACTGACCCATGTTTGCAAAGTCTCCATGGCATTGGTCCTTCCTCTTTAAAACAGATTTGAACAGAGAGCTCTTCAAATAGAAGACTACTGTCTGTACATGGCCACACTAATGACATAGAACTTTCTGTTCTTCAGAACTTTGCCCCTTGTGGGAACAAATGCCCTGGAGCTCAGTGTATCTTAACTTTGCCTCCCACAGACCCTTATTTTAGATCAATGTTGTTGACAAGAACTTTTCAAAGTTCTGCCTTCCCATCTGAAGTGAGTCTGGCCCCCTTATCATTGATCCAGACCAGATTGGTTTTATTAAAAACAGAAGTTACTCCCACGACATGTGGCGATTATTTAGCACTCTGAGTTTTTTTTCCTTATAATGGTATTTCCCTGTAAATACCATGAAGCACTGTTAGCCCTCAGTCTGTACACAGAAAGTGCAGGCAAGCCTGTAGAATTAAATGAAGAGCTATTTGTAGCACATTGGATTGAAGTCTGTTCTGTGCTTACTTTGTTTCACTCATCAAGATGGAAAAAACAGACTCAATTATGACCAGATGATTCAATGGTCAACATAAGGATGCAACTGACTGAAAGACAGTGCAAGGTTTGGTTGGAGAAGAATAGGCTTTTAAACTAGGAAGAAAGAACATCCAGCTTACATGTACATGGTGCCATGTAGTCTATTTCTGTGTGTGCATGTGTGTACACATGTTTCTTTAATTTATTTAAATATTTTAGGTACAGGCCTCCTTCAAGATGGATTACAAGAATAAAATAGATTAAAGTCATCATTTTAAAGAAAGCAATGAAAGCTTGATTTCAAAGTCATGGGCCAAAAATATATCCAAGCAATCTGGACATAAAACCCATAAAACATTTCAGGACTATCAAAACCAGCAGCATGGAACTAAATCCAAAATCTAACCATGCTTAAGGTCTGCTTTGGGATCTTTCTTTAGCAGCTAATTGCAATCCAATTGGCAAAGAATTGAAGGACCCCATCTACAGTCTGTCATCTTCTTTTAAGATTATAAATGTGGAGCTTCTACAAGTCAACTTCATCTACGAACAGACTATTTAAAAGGTTGTTCTCACTTGATATGATCTCACCAGTCTTTCTCTGCTTCAAAGTAGTAGAAAGGATGTCTTTCTACCATATTGAAACAGTGCACTGTACAAATTGGAACTTGATTGCAAATGGAGGCAAAACAGTACCTTGTTTCCTGAGTGTCATTCCTCAAGATGGCATTGAAGAAGAATGTAGCTGGCAGAGATCTCTCCAACAGTTGCCTCTTTTTGTTGGAATTTTTTTCTACTAGAATTTTTTTTCTACTAGATGGGTGAAATGAAATAAGTGAGATTTAAAAGATTCTTGCACGTGTTAGTAGACTCTTCATTTCTTCACCTACAACTGGGCAAACTTTTCATTTTGAGAGCTGCTTTTGCAAACTCTTTGGATGGCTCAAGATTATTTCAAAGAGGAAAGCTGTTTGTTTTCCCCATCTTTTGCTCATTAACATTGGCAAACAAGATTGCAGTCATCTTTTCATGCTAGAGCAATAGAAGTATAGGAGACCTGATGCATGAAGGATGGGTACAGGAAGGAAAAATATTTCTTATAATTAGTTTTAAAAGTTTTAAACAAGAAGATAAACACTAACATAAACTAATCGAAAGTAAGGAAGAAAAAAAGGAGAAATATTTCTGCTATACATCTTCCCCTGCAATCTAGTACATATTTCATAGTATATAGCTCAGTGCAGAGCCCAGTTTTGCTTTTACGAATTAAAGTGGGGGATCCTTGGTACTCCCTGAGCTTTGTTGTTTTCTTGCAGATGTTTCATTAGCCAAACTCAGTAACATCAGCTGATGATGCTACCTAGTTCAGAGAGCACCAAGGACTCCTCATTTCAACCCTGAGCTACAAATATTCTCCTTGATTGGTAGAATTAAGGATCCCTGCCTCCAGATAATTTGTTTTCCAGTGTCCTTAAGAACAAAATTTTCACTCTGAATTTGGAAAACAAATCATGGACTTTAAACCAATCCTGCAAATCATCACTACAACTACTGGGGAACATTTCAATTACTACTATTAAAATGTGGGTTGGGCAGAAAGGGAAAAAAAGTTCAGTACTATAATTTGATTACTAAATTGGATCCAGGTATTTCTTGCCTAAGAATTTAGGTTGAGGACAATGAATATTACAGTTGGAAGGCGTGAGCATGGATTTATTTATTTATTATTATTTATTATTTATTATTTGAACTTATATGCCGCCCCATCTCCGAAGACTCGGGGCGGCTTACAACTAAAACAGGAACAATAAATACTTAAAAAAACGATTAAATTAAATTATAAGTTCAAACATTATAAAAACCTTAAAACCATCCCTCCCCCAAGGGGGTCACAGCCCGGGTTGGTCAAACAACCAGGTCTTTAACTCATGAAAGGTGCGGAGATCAGGGGCCAGGCGGAGCCCCAGAGGCAGTTGGTTCCAGAGGTCGGGGCCACGACAGAAAAGGCTCGTCGTCGGGGAACCGCCAGCAGGCATTGGCCCGACGGGACCCCGAGGAGTCCTTGCCTATGAGCTCGCACAGGGCGACCGGTATTTGATATTGGAAGAAGACGCTCCCTTAAGTATTGAGGACCCATGTCATGAAGGACTTTGTATGTTAACACCAAAACCTTGAATCTCACCCGAGCAACCGGTAACCAATGAAGGCGCAGGAGGGGTCGTATGGGAGAACCGGGTAACTCCCATCACCACCCGCCGCCGCATTCTGCACCAGCTGCAATCTCCGGATGGTATGCAAGGGCAGTCCCAAATAGAGAGTTGCAGTAGTCGAGCCTAGAGGTAACAAGGGCATGAGTGACCGTGTGCAGGGCGCCCCGTCCAGAAAAGGGCGAGTTGTCGAACAAGGCGGAGCTGGGCAAAGGCCCCCTGGCAACGGCCCCACCTGATCCTCCAACCGAGCCGTACATCCAGGAGGACCCCCAGATTCGCCCTATCCACAGGGGTAACACCTTCCCCTATGGCCAAAGATGGATAATCTAAACTGGGCGGGACGCCGATATGCACAGCCACTCAGTCTTGGCGGGTTGAGTCGAAGCATGTTCCCGCTCATCCAGTTCCGTACGCATCCAAACACCGAGTCATCAGGGAGAGGGCATCACTGATCTGGTCTGGGGTGGAAATGTACAGCTGAGTATCATCAGCATACTGATGGAATTTCACCCCAAAACCACGGATGATCTCACCCAGCGGCTTCATGTAGATGTTAAACAAAAGGGGAAAGGACCAACCCTGAGGGACCCCACAAGAGAGCACCTAGGGGACCTGACCCCCCGCCAACACCGATGCGACGCCCGAGAGGTAGGAGGAGAACCACCGAAGAATGGTGCCCCCACTCCCAACCCCTCAAGGCGACGCAAAAGGATACCATGGTCGATGGTATCGAAAGCTGCTGAGAGATCTAATAGGACCAGGACAGAGGAAAAACCCTATCCCGAGCCCTCCAGAGATCATCCATCAGCGACCAATGCCGTCTCCGTGCTGTACCCGGGTCGGAAGCCCGATTGATATGGATCTAGGTAGTCCGCTTCATCCAGGACAAGCGGAACCTGCTGAGCCACCACACTCTCAACAACCTTCGCCAGAAACGAAGGTTGGAGACTGGACAAAGTTGTCTAACACAGTCGGGTCCAGGGCAGGCTTCTTCAGGAGGGTCTCACCACCGCCTCTTTCAAGGCGGGGAAAGACACCCTCCCTTAAGGAAGCGTTGATAACTGCCCGAGCCAACCACAGGTGACCTCCCTGGCGGCATAAGCCAGCCAGGAGGGACACGGGTCCAATAAACATGTGGTGGAACTCATTCGCCGCATGATCCTGTCCACTTCATCCTCGGAAACCGGATCGAACGCATCCCAGATAACAATAGCCAGACTCCCTGCACCCCCTTCCTCAGACCACTGCAAATCGGAGGACAACCCGTCCCCTGAGCAATCTTATCCGACAGATGTTGAACAAATGCCTCAGCCTTACCCGGGTCCGGCCCCCTCTGAATGAAGGAGGGCAGTAACCCGAAACAGGGCGGCGGGCGATTATTCTGCGGATGCTATGAGAGTGGAGAGATAAGATCTTCTCTCTCATAGCTACCAGGTAAGTCCCAATAAAGGCTCTTAGCTGGGCTTGGTCGGACTGGGAATGGGTAGACCTCCACCTGCTCTCTAAACCCCTTCGACGGCTTCATCTCCGGAGCTCCTCAGTATACCAAGGGGCAAACTGGGATCCACAGCAGCGTAAGGGGCATGGGGACAACCCTGTCGAGAGCCTCTGACGCAGCCCGTTGCCAGGCCACTGCCAGATCCTCGGCAGAGCTGTGGGCAAGGGAGGAAGGAAAAACCCCAGTTCTGCCTGGAACCTCTCAGGGTCCATCAGGCGCCTGGGGCGGAACCATCTAAGTGGCTCCTCATCCCAGCAGTGGGGGACGGCCTGTTGGAAGACCAGCCGTAGGAGATAGTGATCAGACCATGGAACAGGCAAAGTCGTAATAGTGACCTGCCCTCTGTCACTCCGCCACTGTTCAGAGACAAAAACTAGGTCAAGAGTATTTCCCCTCCATGAGTAGGGCCTTGAATCAATTGGGTCAGGCCCATGGCCTCCATAGAAGCCATGAATTCCTGGGCCAAACCCGACCCCCAGGGAAGGCAGGTTGAAGTCCCCAGGACCATAAGGTCCGGAGCTCCACCGCCACCCCGGAGAGGAGATCGAGAAGCCCAGGCAGGGGCTGCACACAGCTGGGGAAAGGTATGCTAGCAGCAAGCCCACCCGCCCATTAGGCCCCCACCTCAGGAGGAGAATCTCACTCCGCCTATCTCTGCAACAGAGACCTCCTCGAAACAAGGTCTCCCGAATAACCACGCCACCCCACCACCCCTACCCTGGGCCCGTGGCGTGCAAAACCCAAAAACCTGGTGGGCATAAATCAACCAGAGGGACACCCCCTCTGGGCCCAACCAGGTCTCAGTGATGCAGGCCAGGTCCGCAGCCTCCTCCTCAATGGTCTCCCGGAGGAGGGAGGACTTATTAGCCACAGACCTGGCATTAAAATACACCAACCTAAGCCCAGGGGTCCTAATTCCATCGCCCCTCGGGAGGAGGTCATAGGGTCGGAACCGGCCTTAAGTGTCAGTGCGCTCCCCTAACCTGATATGGCCCTATGCCTCGTCGTCCTCTTCCAATCCCGACCACCCTGGGAATCGCGGCCCCCATCCCCGGGCCTGGAGCCCCGCCAGCCCCCAACCCCCACACACTCCCGCCGCACCCCGGGCTGCAAAATGACCCCTGAAGTCAAAATGACTTCTGAAGTCAAAGCTTCAAGAAAGAAACTCCTCATTTAGATGCAGTATCTGACTGCAACAGAGAGAAAACATCCAGTTAAACATGATGCCTTGATGGCAAACCTAGGGCAGAGCCATTTCTGCCAGTACGCGAGCCATCAACCAAAACTAATCCACTGCACATGCCCGCCAGCCAGCTGAGTGTTGGGTATTTGCCGTAGAGGCATGTGAGGGAGATGCACATGCATGCACAGGGGGGCACATGGGGGGGTTTTGTGCATGCATGTGCAGAGGTATGCGGTGCAGGGGGGTCATGCATGCATGCTCAGAGGCATGTGGCATGGGGGGATTGCACGTGCATTCTCAGAGGCACACAGTGCATGTGCAGGAGGGTTGCACATGCAGGGAGGTGGGGTGGTCACACGTGCATTGCATTATGGATGCAGGCATGCATGCGTGCACACACACTTTCAGCAGCGATGACAAAAAGGTTAGCCATCACTGGTATAATGTGTTAAGAATAATTTTTCCTTGAATATTTTTAACCATTTAGTTTAATAGCTGCTGAAGTACCTTCCATATGAAAATTCACATAAATTCTATGTTTCCTTTTTATACAATAACTGTTAAAAGATTACATAAAATAATCACTTCATGTACAACATGAAAAAAATGGGGGGGGGGAATCCTGCATGCTAAAAGTTTTGTGGATTTTAGTTATGATTTTACAAAAATAACACTCTGCTCGTAAAAGCAGCACATTTTTTCCTTTTTTTTTCAATTTTTTTTATTTTAACAACAAAAGCAACAAATAAAATCATATTTCAATTTTACAGTGTCAGCTGGATACGTGTATCTTGTGCACATAATAATATAATTGTATATTTCTTACTTGAATATATTTATAAATATAATAATTGAATAATATGATATAAAATGTTTAGAGCAGCACATTTTTATTTTCATCATCTATTCCTCATTTCAATGGAGGAATATATTTTTCAACAATTATATATAGTACTTTCAACCACAATTACTACCAGAATTTCTGTTGCTAAGTAAGGTGGTTGTTAGGTGAATCCTACCTGATTTTTATGAACAGGAAGAGCTGCAACCAAGACAATGAGCAGATAAAAGAACTCTGAGTCCCGGCCAAAACTGTAACCTGTGTCTCAGACAAGTATCTCACCAATTATCAGGAAAATAAATGGAGGGAGGAGGTACACATTCAGACTTGCAAGATTCTTTTACTGTAACCTTACAATAAAAGTAGTATTCATACCTTTATAAATTCATAACTTTAGTTTCTTAGTTTGGTCTACCTTAAAAAGCTGACAGGTAAGAGATGTATCCCCATGGTAAGTGACTATCCCTTTTAAGAGCTCTTGTCCTTTAGTCACTATCCTCCTCCTCTGGGATAGTATTCTCCTGATGTTCAATTGGCCCCTTACCTGTATTTTTTAGAAAACTGGTGAATATTGGATTGTTTCATCAAGCCAGAATGGTTGTGTCTATCTCTCTGGTTGATGGTTTGTTTGTTTGTTTGCTTAATTGATGATGATGATGATCATCATCATCATCATCATTATCATGATGACGAAGACTATTGTGAGTATTTTGGAAATTGTTCTATTTTGGGCCGGACAGTGGAAACATCTTTTCATCACTTTTACAGCATAAGAAAGGAGATTCAAATCAGTCATTCACTTGGTTTCAGCAGAATGGAAGCCTACTTTGAATCATTTCCTCAGGACTGGGACTTCAACTAAACCTGATGTACACCAGTGTTAATATACATAGGCTGTTAACAGGATATTTCTAATACTTGCTGATTTCCCTCTGTTGATTCATGCTGTCAGGGGTTCCTTGATTATGAACTTACACCATTTCACCATCAGCTGAAATCTTTCTGCTTTGATCTACTTATTTCATTTTGCTATGTTCCATTCAAAATATTCATCTTGAAAAATAGCATCCTCACTATTTTGTACCTATTTGCATGATCCTAGTAAAATGAGTAATTGTTATTAGTATTAGTATTTCCATATGGTTGAACTTAGAACGTGACTTCCCACATTTTATAATATCAAAGCAAAACAAGCTAAATCATAATATTGATTGAATAATCCAAGGAGAACACCATAATATAATAATACAGAGTGGTGCAGTGGTGATCATTGATTCCACAAATGCTTTCTGAAACAGGTCAAGCTTCGGAAAGGTCAGCAAAGAAGATGCTAACCTAACATAGAGGGAGAGTATTCCATAATATTAATATCTGAGAATATTTTAATTTCAATGAATTTAAAGTGGCTGCAAACAGTTTTGAAATAGAACCATTCGTGTTTCCTTTTCCAAATCATGAAAGATTTCATCACATTTTAATTTTTTGATAAAGTTATTTTTAATACTCAAAGTAGTAGAGTGGCTTTACTAAGCATTCACTAACCTGACATGGATTAAAATTAAAGACCCTGCTGGCCTTTTGGAATGTCTTGAAGACCTGGCTATGTGTCCAAGTCTGGGATCCTAAGTATGGGAAAAGTCTCGTTTCCTGGTTGTGTTGCCAGGTAATGAATTATAATATCTCTTGGAAGCTATTTGTATTTAATTTCCTTTTTGTACTGAGTTTTAACTATTTTGTTTTCATTGCTGTTTGTCACCCAGAGTCACCAGCTTGGAATGGGTGGCTATACAAAACAAACAAATAAACAAGGTGTACTGGAAAGTTTCAGCCATGATCCTATCCAGAGGTGGCATTCAGCAGGTTCTGACCAGTTCTGGAGAATTGGTAGCAGAAATTTTGAGTAGTTTGGAGAACCAGCAAATACCACCTCTGACTAGAGATTTTACAATATCTTTCCCCTGCCACGCCCACCAAGCCACGCCCACAGAACCGGTAATAAAAAAAATTGAATCCCACCACTGGTCCTATCTTGGAAGTTTTGGTCTTCATACTCATAGGGCACATTGTGTTGGAAAAATATGGCTCAAATATCATTGCTTTAAATACATCCTATTCAAAGTTTTTTTTCCAGATTTTTCTATGGTACTGGCAATGGAAAATAATCTTAAAGAGTATGTTTATTTCTTTGAAAATAAGATGTTAAGTTTCGTTTATAATATAAGTGGGAAATGACACATTTCCCCCCTAAAAGCTGTTTTTTCTCCAGATCTCAAAAATAATCATAGGAAACCTAGGCAGTGATGGTTTACTGAAAATAAGAGTGATAAAGAAAACACAAAATGGGAATTGTGATGTCAGGTTATGGACTTCTGTGCTGATTTTGGTATGTGTATATCAGTGATAGTGTGCAGTGTGACATCATAATATCTGTTTAAGCATTTACATTCCCTCTTTTTCCCTCTCTACCCTGTAGTCACCTGTGGAAGGAAATTTGTGATGTACATAATAGTCAGAATATGAAACACAGTGCAGGGCCAGAACAGAGTAGCTGTCTCCCTCTGAGGCACCCCAATAGCTGGTGTTTTAAGCATAATTCTCACGCTTTAAACAGTAGCTAGTAAAGAACTATCAAATCCAATAGCCATTGCTTATTGTCTGTCAAAGTCCCCTTTTAAATACGTCCTAGTGGCCTTCACCTCATCTGATAGTTGTGTATTCTGTAGTTAAATATGTTCATCTCAGTAGATGCCACTCAGTTTTATCTTGAAAGAAATAGGAAAATCTTCATTCTGTATTCATTATAGGGACTTATTTATTTATTTATTTGTTTGTTTGTTTATTTATTTATTTATTTTGTCAATCACTTACAAGATAATAAGTATAATGATAAACATAGTTGTGAATACATGAAATGAATACATATAAGAAAAATAAAAGAAACAATAGGACAGGGACTGTAGGCACGTCCTTCTAGTTCATCTTGTTTTTAGTTTTAAAAAGTAGCCATTGCTATAGCCTTTTTTTTTTTGAAGGAGTCTACTTTAATTACCCGATGTGTTCAGATAAGACAAAAGGGAATTCCCTCAGTCCTTCCTTCGGCCATTTCTGGGAAGAAAGAAAAAAACCAGTTATTTTAAAAGCCAATCCTTGAAGGAAGAAGAGGGGGAAACTTCTCATTTATATCTATTCCTTGTTTCCTGTTGTTTAAGCAATTGCCATTTGTTCCCTGCTGGATAACCAATATTTCCTCAGTTTACTCAAGAATTTTTGGTGCCAAATTAAAAAAAAAAGATTTTTGAAAGTCCATGTGTGCAGTAATCTTTTGGGTAATGCTTGTCTAAATATTGATATCTCCTACAAACTTTAGAAAGTGATTGACCAGCCTTGGTTGTTTCTTTTTAACAAAGCTTGTTCTTTGATTGCTTCTCTTTAACAATGTTTACTGTTTTATTCAAAGTAGATGTTAAATTAACATCTTGTATTTTTCTTGTCTCAGGTCCCTTAGTGACAGCATGGTTATGTTGCAGTCCTCAAGAATAGTCATTGATCTAAAAATAATTTTAATGTTTCAAATGCATAATTATTGGTATTACATCAATAATTATGCATTTGACTTCTTCAGGACATCTCAGATAGACATGAGGGTTTATTATTGTTTTTAATATGTAATTTGGGGGATATAAATGCATTCTATTTCTCTCTTGTGGACGAATCTATCATGCATACTCAGCAGTGAAGATAGAACTTCTGTAGATTCCTATCTTTTTCTAATATATCTCTAATGTCTCTGTTGTCCAATGCACTCCCTGGATGGCTTTGAACAGATTTAAATGTGTTGTTCTTGATTTTATGATTATTATTGATTTCATGATAATTTTCCTCAAAGTTATTCTTTTAATGTATTTTATTAACTGCTTGCATTTCTTTGGCCAACATCTCTCTTTCTTTTTTGTTTCCAACAATTGAGCAAGATCTGTATTTTATTGAAGACAGACTTCTTATTTCTGATAATTACTGTGACTCTGTTAACCATAGAATTATATTTTGGTCTTGAAGAGCAAGTATGGTTCATAAGCTGATTATGATGCTACAGAGAAAGGAGGATAAACATTGTTCTTTTAAGTTTTTTTTCCAGGGGATTTTTATATATGACATTCAGATATTTGGGGAAAACCATGTCCCCATATTTATTCTGGATTCCAAAGAACTTCTTTTGTAAAAAAAATTGCTGTCAGGGTTCTCAGGTCACCAGGGAGAAATTATTGTGTCTAATGTCAGCTCTGAAGTACGGAATGGGACAAGTCGCTGTGGCCAACTATACTAGTTTCACTGAAACTAAATGTGAGATCAACCCAAAATTCCTCCTGAAAGATGCAGAGCAGGCTTTCTAATTTCTACCAAAATTCCACCAAATCAAATACATATTTGATTGCCAATACATATTTGATTGCCTGAGATCTGAGCTAATATAAGATCTGGAGGGGAAAAATAATTAAATTTCCACAAACCTTTAATCCTATTTTCACTAAGAGTCTGGTATGTATTTTGACTCATGACTTATGAATTTTGACAAAGTAAAAGCAAGTAGGTTTTGATATTGTGATGTCAATACATTAAAGATGACATCATGCATTATAAATATGGGAAAATATATACTTTGTGAAAAGTAGTAGTAGTAGCCTTTTGCTTACAATACCAAAAAAGATTTATCTGTGGTTTGTGGAGGTCATGATTTCTCTCCCAATCTCCATTTTCTCTTTCTCTCATATATTTTCAAGATGGTGGGTTATTTTTAACTTAAAGCATCACATTATTTTCTTTTCTTTTGTTATGTGATGAGTGGAGACATGAACTACAAACTTTTCATTTCAACCATCTTTATAGCTGTATTCGGTAACCAAGCTTGATTATTAAATTTGAACATTATTCTGCATCAATCCACTTCTGTGCTATGTTCTCAGGCCAAGTTGTCTATGCACAAACCACAAACCAGATGTGAAGCTTAACTTTTTCAGGACTTAATTTTGCCACTTGGTTTGGATCACAGGGAAGTTTTCAGACAGCTGTCTTTGATGCCTTACGTTTGCGTTCATAAAAATTATATGGAAAGTTATAAAAGAGTGATAAGACTTTCCAGTCTTACCACCAAATGGAAAAGCTATCTACACAAAGAATTTATAACCATCTTGTAGCAATTTTGAAAATTTAAAATCATTTTAGTTGATTGTACATTAGCAATGTTGAAAAGAATGTAAATCTATCCAATTGTCTTTAGGGTTCATGAAGAGTAGGCATACTTCCTGCATTTTTAAACTCCAGCTCTATCTTATAAATACAGAGATTGATATTACAATATTTTATCATAATATTTCTGCGTAAGGGGAATGCATGCTAGACATCATGTTGTAGTTTTTCTGCTGATCAAAGGCACAAAATTGGGAGAAGTTTTTTCTGTTACTTTCATTACTGAAAGAATAAACTACTGATTCTGCAAGAATTATATAGGCAAAAGTACAAAATCACAGACATACTTAAACAATCTATGACCACAGGACAACCACTGGCTGTGTGCCTACATCAGAAGTTTCTCTGATGGGTGGTAACTCATATGTTAAACCCAATAATCCATGTTTATCAGATACAACTACTTTCTGTACTTCTCTTTAGCTGTTCAGTGTTGTGTTTCAGCATGAGCAGATTATTCAGTCTATTTAAGTTATTTCAACGGAGTGTTTCTTCTCAAAAAAGGATTTGAAATGGTTTAGCCTTGAACATAAGGAACAATGTAAGAAAACATTGTTGCTGTTTGATTTGTTGCTGTGCTGTTTTGTGATATTTAAATGAAAAATTGCAATCTTTTGATCCAATGTTATTATTTTTTCTCCAGGCATTGCTCACAAAACATTGTTGAAACTTTGAATAACTTTTCAACCAATCCATTGTAGTGGATGGCACAGTGTTGATATTATAAGTCTTATTACATTTTCCCCAGAAATGGCAGAAACAAATAAGAACCAGGACACCATATCTAACAGTCTGTAGAAAAACAGCATTATTGTGTAGAAAAAGATGGACTTTACAAGAGAGATGTGAGAGTTATTGGTTCAAACATCTCTCAGCTACTTTTCTGGGGATCGTTTAAAACAGCCCTCTTTTGAGGTCTTCACATTGAACAAGAAAGTAACAACTGCCTCTGTCTTACCTTTGTGTCTGTAACAATCATATATTGTTTATTTATTTTAACTTATATGCCATCCTTCAACTACAAACAATTTTGGGGAGCAGCTGAACAATGGTAAGGATAACCAAGTGCTTTGGGTCAACTTCCTGTTTAAACTGAGTGCTGATGACTTTGCTTGCTTTCCTTAGGTCAGGGTTGTCAAACTCAATTTCATTGAGGGCTACATCAGAGCTATATTTGACCTTGGAGGGCTGGGGGGGGCATTGCCCGGTAGGGCCAGGCATGGCCCTCTGCCAGCAAAAATGGAGCTCAGGGTGGCCATGAATAGCCCCCAGGATCCCATTTTTGGCCAGGATGGCCTCCTGCAGCCTCAGTGAAAACAGAGCCATCCCCAAGCTCCAATTTTGCTGCCAGAGGGCTACAGAAAAATGGAGCCTGGGAGGGCTGCATGTGGCCTTCACATGTTCCATTTTCATTTGCAGAGGCACCAGTCCTTTGCTGTTTCTGTTAAGTTCGCATAGAGAGGCAGGATGCGGAGTGCTTCAACTCAAAGTTTATTGTGACTTCAGCTCAGAACGGACCCAACTGGCTCAGCCGCAGCAGCTATTTATAGCCGGCTGCCGCAGCTGCCTGCCAATCAGAGTGCAGTGTTTTCCCGCACTTTTACAACCAATGAATTCAAACATTTTACAACAATACCCAGTCATTTTAAACTCTGCATACATAACAGTTTCCAGGGTGGCACTGTGGGCCAGTTCTAAACACCCTGTGGGCTGGATCTGGCCTGGGGACCTTGAGTTTGACATCCCTGCCTTAAGTGAAGTGCATAAGAATTAAACATGCTTGAAATTTACTTCAAAAATTCATATTGCTTTACCAAGGACTTATGCAAAAGACATTTTGAAATAACTTATAATAGAAGAAATGATTTCTTTGAATGCCCAGCCTGATTCTTTTTTTTATTGATTTCTTTCAAATCTGGAATAATAATCCCCCAGAAATTGGCAGGTTTATAGCTGCCAAATGGTATGAAAGCCCATCCACCCTTCACAAGCCTGTTTATCTAAAAAAAGATTTTTTAGGAAGGAGGAATGATGGCATTAGGGAAGTTGATGTGTTTGTATGAATCTTCAGATGACCCAGATATAGGATTAAGGTTTATCTTACTGTATTTACATGATAGGGCAACTTCTGTTCCCCTTGGAGATTTATCAATAAAACATGACAAACAACCGTAAGTGAACACTAGCTAATTTAAACCAATTCATGCAGAACAATTCATTGACCAAGCCTCTAACAATACATTTTCACACAATATTTTAAAAAAATTTGGACAGCAAGGCTTCATTATCCTGAAGAACACAGCATCTTCCATCTTCTTTGATGCTGCCCAGCTATAAGATGCAGACAAACTTTTGCAGTTTGTACTAAGATCTGTATTTCATGTAACATTTATCATATGGCTTGCTTTCTTCCAGAGGTGTTGGATTAGATTCTCAAAATAAGTGGGCATTATGAGACTTGAGCTGTAGTCCATCATAGCTTGGCAATATAGGCTTAAGGAAAGTTGACATATGAACTAACATCCTACTTTTCCCCTGCCTCTTAGATATGATATTCAGGGACCTTCCCATATAATTAATTTTGTCTAATGCTAGCTGTTGGCAATTACATTGGAATTGGAGTGGAAGATTGAACTTGATTATGGCTTTTAAACACTGAACAATACTCTACCAGTGCCATGTATCCTTCCTCCAGGGGGCTTCACCATAGACTTTGGAGTTCCTTCCTTCTTTGCTGCTAAAATGCAGTGGTGATGCAGATTGTCAAGCTCTATGATATTTATATTAAATATAAATATTATATTGAGATTAAGGAATTAAATGTTTGGGTGAAATCATGCCACTTTGCTTCCTGAAGCTTCTTAGAATTGGACTGAAGGGGTAATTAGTTTCAAGAAGATGCCTGGACTTGAAAAAGTGAAGCATTTCACCTTGATGCATTCACTGCAGGGATTGAGATACCTTGCTTTTCAAGCAAAAGTATCTGTTACACATACATGCCCAGAAGGCCATCAAAGGCTCTTGAACAAAGTGCTTTGATATTGCTTGGTAGTGTTTAGTCTTTAGTAAGTACTGGGCATCTCAAGCATTGTCAAGAAACCTCACTTGAGCACTTTTACCAAGATATGGTAACAAATACGCTACCTGACTCTGTGGTTTCTTCCCCAAACCCCCAAAACTTTAACCTTAGACTGTCTACTATTGACCTCACCCCTTTCCTAAGAGGTCTGTAGGGGGCGTGCATAAGTGCACCAACGTGCCTACCGCCCCTGTCCTATTGATTATTTTTATTTTTATTTTTCTTATATGTATCCATTCCATGTATTCATAACTATGTTTATACTTATACCTATTATCTTGTAAGCGATTGACAAATCAAATAAATAAATAAAAATAAATAAATATCAATTGAAGTAAGGCATCTCTGAAGCTTCATACAGGTGTGACTAAAGAGTATAGTTGGGGAAAATGCTCCCAAAGCTGACTGTTGAATCTCATATCTGATATCAACTTTTATGATCAATATTAGTGATAACATCACTTTTGTAACATTCTTCCAGTAAAAAAAATTCCTCATTATCTAAATATGTCAGAAAAATAAATTTCCTTTTTCATAAAAAAAATTCATTTATAAAACAAATGATTCACCAAGGAGAAATACATAATAAGGCCTGGGTTTAATAGAACAACCCATCTATTTGGTAAATTGTATTACAATTAACTAGTAATATTAAATTATTTGCCCCGAAAGTATAATTGGAGCACCCTCTGCTATTAGTCATACCATTTTGTGCACTTAATAATACCTAAGCAAAGGAAATAATAAGACAATTTACCAAAATAAAAGCATGTCTTCACATTTCCCTTCAACTGCAGGCTTTCTTTGGGTCCATTTAAGTTTCTAGTAAGTTCTGCTAAGGCATGAAAAGGATTATAAAAAATATATGGCATACTGTACTGTCCCATGAGTCAATCACCAGTATTTTAAAGGCATATCTGTGCTTCAGTCTTAAGCTGCTCTTATCTTGTATTTATGCTGCCTTGAGTCTAAACTGTTTTTTTTTAAACAAGCAAACATGCAAAACTTGTCATTACTAAGACACTTTTGCAGCATCTTGCAAGAACTTGAAATTCTCTCATCCTTCCACAGGACAATTTCCTTGCTGTTCTCAAATGACTGGAAAAATGATGAAATAGTGCACCAGTGGACTTATTAAAAAGAGCAAAGCACCACAGCAGGAAAAGTAGCTCAGTTCAGGAAAAGAAAAATAGTATTTTTTAAAAAAATAGGGTCATTTTCCATGTAAGGCAAATGTTATAACCATTACAAAAGTAAGAAAAAAATGTAATTGCTGCGAAGGAGGAACAGAAGGCAATCTGCATAACAGAATGTGAACTAAACATATATCAGGAAACACTAGCATGGCTCGAGGTCACATTGGTTGCAGCTTAAGTATAGGTCAGTGTATAGTGTCACCAAGCTGAAAAACCAACTTTCATTATCTCTTGCATTATCTCACTAGTTTTGCTGTGCAACCTAGGTGAATGCAGTGCAAAACAATGGACCTTCCAATCAAGTGGAATTTTCTAACATTTCCTATACAGGATACCACTCCAACCTTTTTTCAAACTATTTTCAAGTCTGCATTCCCTTTTGGAATAACCAGATAAAAAAATAGCACTATCAGTACCTGGGTACCTAAGGGAATCCATGACTGAGCTAATCAAGACAGTTTATATATCAAATTACTTAAATGCCCATCTCTTTCATAGAGAGGCTCAGGGCAGTGTACAATTTAATCAATATAACAATTCATATATATTGACTTGATTCAGATTGTTCTGGAACCTACAACTAAGATATTGTATCTTATCCTCAATTTGTACTGGAGAAGGACAAAAGCCTATGGATATTTCTCCCATCTCCTTTGATTAGAACTTCATACTATGCTACTGGGTGTTAACATAATTGTTTTGAAAAAAACTTACCCTCAATTTAATACTAATATCTTCTTACCTAACAGGTGTTGAAGGTTGGCCTTTTTGAGCAGGATGCAGCTATATTTCTTCTCATCTTGCTGTTTGAGGAAATTGCACAACATTCTCAGAGACTCTTCCCATCCTGCTTACAATCTTTCTGAACTGTTGCCTTCTGGCTGAAGGTACATAACAATTAAAACTTGGATCACACGGTTTCTGAACAGTTTTTATCCCAGAGCTATAATTGCACTTAACAATGAACTTAAGGACTACCATCAGTGAGCTGTTGGACAGTATTATCTGGTCTGTTGTGTGGATACTTGTGTGTTTTTAGGGAGTGGGGGATTTTGTTTGGGGATTGTCATGTTTGTGTGCATGTTGGGTCTGGTCTCTGGGTGTTATGTGAATTTTGTTGTATGTATACTGTGTATATACATACAATGACAATAAAGAATTCAATTCAATTCAATTCAATTCAATACTTATGTAGGAAAAATAGGAAAATGTATCTGGTCTTGTTTTCTTGAATTGTGAAACCAAAAAAGCAGCAGTTTGTTATTCCTTTTTCTAGGTTTAGAATTTCTTCAGATTATCTGGAAAAAACAGGAAAATTAGAGTATAGAGCTATAGGACTTAGGACATTCATTTCTGTTTGGCAAGGAAGGTAGGTTGTTTAAACAAAGTAGACAGATAAATGAATCTGCATTTACAGAATTAGGAATAAAGGAAGCGAAGTTGGAATACATTATGATTGTTGTTAATCATTGAAGCAAAGAAACTTTTTGGAAGGATAATGACACTGGGATAATCAAGAGATAATGCTCAGATTTATAGCAGATTTAAAAAACATTGAGAATGCTAATATTTTTGAAAGATAATTATGATTTATATTCCATCTTTATTTCTTCTTCTGTGTAGTATCTTTAAAATCATTCACATATACTTGGAATAGAAATGTCTTATCAATTAAACAGAATCGTCACATTATTTTCACAGTCTTTATTTTTATTGATATAGCAATAAATTACATTCCACTTCCCTTCCAAATCCAGAAAGAGAATGTATTAGAAATGATGAGATAGTATGCACTCCTATGCACTGCTAGTTATGTGAACATGATGAACTTCAGCAGATTATGCCAACTCCAAAAGCACATGGTAAATATGCTCTCATGTTACATATATAATGACACATAGTGCCAATTTTAAATGGATTAGAAGGGATTTCACCTACTAGTTTGCTTTGGCTACCTTTTTCTGTTTAGATCAGGTCCATCTTATTCATATTGTGGTCCTATGCCCATGTTGCTCAATGTAAGAAAATTCTTCAAAGGCTCAACTTAAAGTCCACTTCTTGAACTAAACATTGCAAACAATCTCCCTCAAAATGAAATTTGGTTTGGCATGCAACATGTTGAAGAAAGTATCTCAGATACTTAGAAGAGGTAACTTTGTCGATAGTAACAGTAAACAGGTCTGCTTGCCTGTTTATTCATTTGATTTATACACTCTCAAATCCAAAGGTTCTCGGTGGTGTAAAAAGTTAAAACAACATCCAATACAATATAAAACTACATACACACATATTCATGCATTGGTAAAAATGTGAGAACATACCAACCTTCCAAACTCTACCTCTTGGGATTTTAAAAGCCAGATTTTAGAGATTTCCAAAGGATAACAACGTACAGTTAGATGATCCTCTGGGGGATGGTATTCCTCAGGGCAGATGCTTTTCCAGGCCCATTTAGGGTACCAGAAAAGCAAAGGTGTCTTTTTCTCTTTCTTTAATGGATGAAGCATTATGGCAATGGTAAATAAAGAGCAATTGCCAATGCCATGATATCATAGGGAACTATAATCACCCATCAGTCTATAGGCTGTTTCCCTTGATCTGTAGGTTCTTATTACTGACAATAACATGTGCTAGTGTAATCATGCATATACTTGGTATTCTTCTGCCTGGGATGAAGCTGTAGGAACTAATGTATTCTGAGTCAGACCAACTGCCGCTCATGTAGGGGGGGGGAAAGAGCAAGAGAAGGAGGGGGGAGAGAGAGAGAGAAAGAGAGACTTGCTTGAGTAACCGTAATAATTGGAAAATTATTTTGATAGCCTGAAACAATCTAATATATTACAGAATTTTATTAAAATAATATCAAATCAAATTAACTGCTATTCCATAATGAATTAGGTAACAAGGTAGGCAGATATTAATCGGCCTTGGCTTCCAGGCAGGGGAGCCAGGAATTTATTAGCTATTGCAGGTTGTATGAAGGCAAAGTCAGGAATCAGTATCACAGACAGTGAAGGAAGCCCCTGAGACATGCCAGCTTCCCTCTTTCTTTCATGCCCTCTCGCTTTTCCTTCCCTTCTAAGTTCTACTTTATCATCCATCATTAAACATTTATATTCTTTTATGTCAGGCCTCATGCATTTCTTTTAATAAACTAATTGCTTTGCAATTTAATAATTTTACAATTTAATAGTTGTAAACATTTTCAGCAGATTAGCTCAATGAGTCAGATTCCAATATTGAGGGCAACAGTACTTCACTGCCCACTTATGACTAATCTCTAGGACTATTTCTTCTTCTTCTTCTGGCTTGTTTGATTAGCTAGAAAAAAAAACATTGCCCAGTTAAAGGATTATTTAATATTTTTAGATCCATGCCATTTTTAAAAAGTGACTGCTTAAAACTATGTTTCCAGTGTGTTAGGGAGTCTAGGAAAGTGCCATCTACTAAGTCATAAGGTTTCAGCTCACTCTTACACAACCTGAAACCTCAAGGCCACATGGGATGCCCTAAAATTTGGATAGAATTCCAGGTGCCCTTCAAAGATTGCCACAAAACTGTATGGTTAATGTAATGGAAAATTATTAAGTATAAGGGAAATAACTATTGATTGAATTTAATTTATTTAATTATATTTAATTAATATAGTATATATATAGCGATATATAGTTCTTGTTTGGCCTCATCCATGTCTTGTGTAGATCTAGCCTATATTTTAGAGAGAAGCTACCAATATACCAATCAAAGAGGTAAGAGTGGCTGACAGGTCTGAAAAATGTCGCCCAATGTCATCTCCACTAGCTGGAAGGAAACAAATGTGTTTCCACTAGCTGGAAGGAAACTAAAGTGTTGTTTGGTCTTTTCTTTTCTTTTTTTAGTACATGAAACAAAAACAAAGTTGGTATTTTGAACTGCAAAAAGCAATTCTGTGGTATCAGAGTTTCAGCAAGTATTCCAAACCCAGAGACTTCTTCCATAAGCAGATCATCTTATTTCTTTATATGCAAAACTTTTGATGCATCAAGAGCTAACAAATCAAATAAGGAGGAGTCTTGCAGAACATTTTCAAATTAATAATTTGTATTAAAATATATGAATTGGAAAAAGGGCTAGCAGTCTCTTCATTTTTTACACCATAGACCAGGGGTGTCAAACTCATGTCATCACAGTGGTGTCATGAGATGTATCGGGACTTTCCCCTTTCATTAAACTGGGCATGGGCGTGGCCGGTGTGTGATGCATCCAGCCTATGGGCCAGGAGTTTGACAGCCCTGCCATAGATTAACATGAATGTCCTCCTATAAGACACAACATGGAAGTTTTCAGCATAGGGACTTCTTTCTTTCTCTTTTGTCTCTTGCTCAAGATCATGTTCCATAGAGTCATACATTTCCTTTGGCATGGACTTTAAATAGCAACTTCAAGAAATGTTGGCCATATTGTCCTGGAATTGTAGGCTCAATACGTTTAGAAAGTGGTAAGCTGGAGAGAGTTGGCTTAATTATAAAGATTTCCTAGTAAAGAGGTTTGCTATGATGCTTCCCACTGAAAGGATCAATGTTAGATTATACTGTTTGTTGGATTTTAGGATATACCTAAATCAGGGTTAAAAAGCATACAAAGGAATTATATACCATACAGTATATTAAATATTGATTTGAGCTTTTTTTTACACACTGAGTTTCAAAATATCTATGAAAATAAATAAAGCAACATTAGACAGTAGAATTAGACTGTAATTCTGCCTATTAGAGATAGTAACAAAGCTCTTTTAAACCACATACCAATTAAGGATACTTAACGGAATAATTCTGATAGCATGACAATGTTTTTAACATACTTTTTCTATATTCTATGACAAAAGCGTCCATTTATTTTGGTAAAAAAATTGAACAATTTTAAACAGAACGAAATTCAGACTAAACATACAAAACTATAATTAAATTCTTTCTTCATCATTTATTTTAGTTTATCTCCTTTGTGGTATCTCTTGCCTTGTATGATTTTAAGCAGCACAATTGTAATAATTCCTTTCATGACTATTGGATTGAAGCAATAAGAATTTGATACATATACAATGTCCAACCTTATTTATGCTTTGAATGTGTATTTGAAGCTCTTCTCTAAAAGTAAACAGGATAAGTAATAATGATAATGATAATATGGAGATAAAATGCTTTGCACGTAGTTTTGTTAGAGATGCATTTTTCACTAATGCTATGTGAGATGTCATAATTATTAGAGGAAGATATATACTTAAGTAAAATTCTTACAGATCAACTATCTATTATTCCATGTTTAAAGAAAAAAATCTCTCCTGCCACGTCTTTACCAAATTAATCTCAAAATTTTTGTGGAAATTAAAATTACCTTTTCTCAATTGTGTATATATGTGATACAGTATAAAGTATAGATGTAGAGAGTAATGTCAACTCATAAAACATTGCTATGGCCGTTTTATAGTTGCCAACAGAAAGGGAGGGAAAGAGGTTTGAAAGAGCAGTGAGGCAGCTTGGAAATCAAAAGTGCATTCCATGCATAGTTTTTCAGAGATTATAATTAGGTGACTGAAGTTTCTGCCATGCAAAAATCTAACTGGAGAACATGATTGATGACTCTTGGCTATGGATGTGTCTCATTGGAGAATATGAATTTAATACACCCAGAGGGATGGGGGAAAACCAGGGTCAAGGGTGACAGTGAATTATATATCTCAGAGTTGGCTACACCTAGGTAGTGCCGACATGTTAACTCCCAATAAATCCTGTTTAGTTTTGAAAGTTTGGCTTGAGACTCATGATTTAATTGGAGTAACTGCTGGAATCCTGACAAGTAAAACTTGGAAATAGGACTTTCTTATCACTTACTTCAAGACTATGAAGTACAATGGTACAATTTACTTAGAGGCAATAGGCCAAAAATGTGAATTCAATACTGGAAATGGATCAATCCTTTGTGAAATTTACCTTAAATATACCAATCAATTTATTTTATAATATAGGTAATAGAAATCATTGAACTTGTCTTTCCAATCAATTTAGCTTATAATAAAAAGATCATAAATTATAACTGTATTATAAAAGCCAAACTCAAAATATTGATCTTCATTCAGGTATTCAGAATTTTTTTGATTACAATTCATTGTAAAAGCTCTTAAAATTAACTGACAATTGTATAATTTTTGTACTGTGTGAACATTATAATATGAATGATTTGCATTCAACTGAAAATACACCACACAGAATGTATCACATTAAATATGTTTATTAATGAAAGAAGTTTGTCAGTTCTGTAAATGTCACTGATGATAAGGAATATGGTATCATCATAAGATGTATGTCTGAATTATGACTCTCTTCTCCCTATTTGGAGGGAAACCTTCAAGTAAGTCTTGATTCTTGCCTATTGCCTGGACCAGTCCTTAGAATTGCCTTGGTAAGATTTTTGAAGAGGTTTGCCATTGGCTTCTTCCTAGGGATGAGGGCCCGAGATTCAATTTACTGGCTTTGTACCAAAGATGGGACTAGAACTTTCTGCAACTCATGGTCCTAAGCCTTGGCTCTTAACTACTACAATACACTGGCTCTCAAATGATCTCTTACTTGAAGTTAAATATATGACAAAAATGCATGCATTAGATTTACCCCTTAACATTGGAGAAGAATAGAGAGTGGTTTAATGATGGCTGCAGAATAAACTTTTGAAAACATTTTTAAATTAATAATTTTAAATAATTTAAATAATTTAATTTTTTCTTTTAAAGAAAAAAAGAGAAGAAAAGGTGCAAGCATTTTTGATGCAGAGATAAAATATCAATGAAAGGTGTTTGAATATTAGTAGCTCAGGTTGGTAGTTAGGCTGTTGGTTTGAGCTCCAAGCTTGGCAATTTGGTTGCAAACGTTTCACTACCATTCGAGGAGACTGACAATGTCTCCGGGAGTGATGATGAAACGTTTGCAACCAAATTGCCAAGCTCGGAGTGCAAACCAACAGCAATCAATAACTGACAAAGAAATTAGCAAAGTTGTACAATTAGCAGTCAATATATTAACTGATGAAAAATTAACCATAAAGACAAAATAAATTACTTTTGACAATGAAAAGAATTTTTAAGTATATTTTTGAAACTCCAAGTTGCTTCTTATTTAAAGATACCAATACAAACAAACAAAAACAAATGAAAAGGAAAACTACTAAAACTATTATAGATAAATATTTCTAAGAATAAACTTCAGCATATCCTTATTGCAATGAAATGCTTTGTTGCCCATTCAATTGATATTTCCTTTCTCAGCTCATTTTTCTTACAGCAATTTTCTTACTCAAGAACTCACTGACTTTAAAGCAACAAGTGACAACAAGCATTTGGTCCAACAAATATCAGAATTGATATTAGTTTAGGTTGCTTTGCTTGCTAACATTAATGAGTGCAGGGGGAGCAGGGAAGAGCAGAAGTGTTTTGCAAAGTGAAGCCAAGTTATTTTAACTTTTTTTGGCTCTTTAAATTAATCAAGTGAGAACGATTGTTTTAAAGGATGGAAGAGTTCATCGTGGCTCCAGAAAAACATCAAGTACAAGAGCCTTGATTATGGCAGAAGACATACAAACAGCCCACGCATTAAGCTTGAAATCTGTGCTCACACCTGCCCCAACTCATTTTTCTCCATTGCGTTTATTGAGATGACACAATGTCAGTAGAATTTTACAAACTTTATGACAAAATTGTGACAGATCTGCAATGGCAGAATGACTTATGGAAATGTTCGAGTGGCTTCTCAATCAAGTCTTTGGATGGTTTATGATGCCATTGTCCTGTAGGTCACAAGTCAAACGTTATTGAGGAGACATCACTTGGGGCTCATCCAAAGCTTTACCATCTGCTGGAAGTGGGAGAAGGAGGAGGGTGGGTAAATTTTAAAATAAGAGTCCCAGTGCCTTCAGATATAGGCTACTGGCAGTTGAATTGCATTTTCAACTTTTTCCTAAGAATTTTTCTTTAAAGAGTTTTTAAACTATACAAAATTCTGACCTCAGTTTCCCCTCTGTAAAAAGGATCTACAATGGCCTTACTGATGTTAGGGAATACAGAAAATGAGAGAGGGTACAAAACTTCTTATGTACTAAACACACTGTATTTGCAGTAGCTCTGAAAAAGAAATGAAGGAGGATCATCCTGAATTATTCTTTCAGTAATGGGATCTCAACTTTCAAAAAATAAGTATCTACTACACTTCAGATCAGGGGTGTCAACCTCACGTCTTCACGGCAGCAACATGTGACATATCAGGACTTTTTTCCTTTTCACTAAACCAGACATGGGCGTGACCAGCACATGATGCATCCTGCCTGCAGGCCAGGAGGTTGACAGCCCTGCTTCAGATGGTTTTCTTGCTGTTGGATCTTTATTACTTGAAAACTTAACAAATGTTAAAATAGACAAAGACCTTTACAGCTACACTATTGATACAATTTTGCTTTGAATTAGCAATAGTAATAGAGCTTGAGAAGGAAAAAGAAAACCTTATCAATTATAAGACAGTGCTCCATCATAGGCTCAGAATAATTGTGCAACATATATCACAATGGCATTTTAAAATATAATGTATAAGGTCACATTTGAACCAGAATAGTAGGAGAAGCTTATCTGATATTCATTTCATATCTGTTGAATTCCACATCAGATTATAAAATTGAATCAGATGATTTTCATTTTCAATTGACAACACTCAGTGTCCAGTTTATCTTATCCTATCCTACCCTACCCTACCCTACCCTACCCTATTTATTTATTTATTTAATTAATTAATTTATTTTGTCAATCGCTTACAAGGATAAACATAGTTGTGAATACATGAAATGAATACATATAAGAAAAATAAAAGAAACAATAGGACAGGGACAGTAGGCACGTTGGTGCACTTATGCACGCCCCCTACAGACCTCTTAGGAAAGGGGTGAGGTCAATAGTAGACAGTCTAAGGTTAAAGTTTTGGGGGTTTGGGGAAGAAACCACAGAGTCAGGTAGAGTATTCCAGACATTGACCACTCTGTTGCTGAAGTCATGTTTCCTGCAATCAAGTTTGGTAAGGTTAACCTTGAGTTTGTATCTATTGTGTGTTCTTGTATTGTTATGGTTGAAGCTGAAGTATTCATTGACCAGAAGGACATTGCAATGTATGATTTTATATACAGTACTTAGATCGGACCGAAGGCGGCATAGTTCTAGGTTTTCTAGGTCTAGAATTTCAAGTCTGGTGGCATAAGGTATTCTGCAACGAGTAGAGGAGTGGAGAACTCTTCTTGTGAAATTTTTCTGGATTTTCTCAACTGTGTTAATATCAGATACGTGATGTGGGTTCCAGACTGATGAGCTGTATTAGAGTATTGGTCAAGCAAATGTTTTGTATGCCCTAGTTAGTAGTGTGCTATTACCAGAGGAAAAGCTATGTAGGATTAGGTTAACAACTCTTAATGCCTTTTTGGCTATGTAGTTACAATGGGCTCTAGCACTTAGATCATTAGAGATGAGTATTTCAAGGTCCTTGACAGAGTTTGGATCATCAACAAGGTCTTGACTATTCAGCTTGTATTTTATTTTCTGATTTTTTTTTCCAATATGTAAGACAGAGCATTTATTTGTTTGACCATTCTGATACATAGTCAAGGTCTTTTTGAATGGTAGCAGTATTGTCTGTGGTGTTGAATAGCTTTACATCATCAGCGAAGAGAACACAGTTGCTCTTAATGTGATCACAGAGGTCATTTATGTAGAGTATGAAGAGAGTTGGTCCTAGAATGATGCCTTGGGGGACACCACTGTTGACAGGTGCAGAATTTGATAAGACGCTCCCAATTTTGACCATTTTTTTAAAAAATTACATTTATATGCCACCCTTCTCCGAAGACTCAGGCGGCTTACAATTTTGGAGCACAACCCAATGTGCTCAGCAATAGCCTTCATTCCATTGTATATGCCTGCTTATTACTGCGGCATTTTTACAAGGTCAGCTAATTGCCCCCAACAATCTTGGGTCCTCAATTTACCTACCCGGAGAGGATGGAAGGCTGAGTCAACCTTGAGCCTGGTGGGATTGAGCCTACAATAATTGTAGGCATCTGGATCTTAAGAGCAGGCATTTAACAGCCTGAGCTACCAAGGCATTTGTTGTCTGTTTGACAGGAATGCATCTATCCAGTTATGCAGTTGTCCAGAGATACCATAAGTTTTTAGTTTTAGTAGTAGTTTGTCGTGTACCACTGAATTGAAGGCTTTACAGAAGTCCATGTAGATTGCGTCTATTGCTTTGCCCTGATCGAGTTGTGTAGTCCATATTATTATTATTTTATTATTTATTTAGACTTGTATGCCGCCCTTCTCCCTAAGGACTCAGGGCGTGACGATAAAAAGGAATACATTTACAATAAAAAATATTAAACAAATACAAGTCTATAAATTACTAAAAAACATTAAAAACAATTAAAATTACAATAGTAAAAATACAATTAAAACAACCCACCCCCGGGTCAATCCAGGCTGGCCTGCTGAAACAGCCAAGTCTTCAGGTCTCGACAAAAGGAGCGGAGATCAGGGGCCAAAGCGAAGATCCCATGAGCTGATTCCATAGGGCAGGCGCTCCCACAGAAAAGGCCCTGGCCCTAGGGGCTGCCAGCTGACAATGCCTAACCGACGGTATTCCCAGGAGGCCCCTCCTGTGGGAGCGCCGGGCAATCAGTGTGATGCTGGCAGGAGGCGTTCCCACAAGTACCCTGGACCCAAGCCATTTAGGGCTTTATAAGTTGTTACTAACACCTTGAAGGAAACCCAGAAGGCAACCAGCAACCAATGCAAGTCGCGCAGGAGGGGTGTAACATGGGAGTATCGGGATACCCCATCATAGCCCGCGCGGCCGCATTCTGCACCAGCTGCAACCTCCAAGTAATCTGCAAGGGTAGCCCCATGTAGAGAGCATTGCAGTAGTCGATTCTGGAAGTGACGAGTGCATGAGTGACCGTTCGAAGGGCATATGTTTTTGCAGTGTAAGAGTTGCAGATTACAGGATAGTTTTTTTCTGAAACCATATTGTTTGTTAGAGAGTAGGTTGTTTGTCTCTAAGTGGAGGATAATGGATTGGTTAATAATTGATTCCATGACTTTACAGGTGACTCAGCATAAAGAGATTGGTCTGTAATTTTCAACTAGACTGGGGTCTCCCTTTTTGAAGATGGGGATGACCATGGCTTGTTACCATAGGTTTGGCAAGGAGCTGGTCCTGAAAGATTTTTCAAAGATTATGCTTAAAGGTTCGGCTATGGCAGCGGATAGCTTTTTTAAGAAGTAGGCACATATTGCATCTGGTCCAGTAGATAGAGATGGTTTTAGATTGCGTAGTGCTTTTTCAACATTGTTTTCTGTAAAATTGATATGTATTATATCATTTTAGTTGTCTGTGGTTCGACTAGGAAATACTGGGCATGAGCCATTGCTGTTTACAAATGCTGAGCCAAAGAATGTGTTAAAGAGGTTGGCTTTAATGGTGTTGTAGTTGCAGTCTGTACCATTAGGTCCTTTCAGGGGTGGGATGGATCTTGAGTCTTTTAGTTTGTTGTTTACAAAATAGTAGAAAGCACAGGTGGAATTGGTGCATAGAAGGTTTTCCTCTTGTTTAATGTGATAATTGGTGTATTCAGTCTTTATCTGGTGGCATAAATTTTTGTATCTGATTTTGAAGTTGGCAGTGTGACCAGATTTGTTTTTCCACCAAAGTGATCTTTTTTTGGATTGAAGTTTCCTTATTGTTATGGGTAATCTGTTTTTTCTGGTTTTGGGAGTTGTTATTGGTACATATAGTTTGATGACTCTTTGGATTTCAAGTAAAAATATGTCATAATGGTCTTCAACAGTATTGCATCCAGTGAATAGAGATTGCCAATCAAGGGATGAGAGATTGTTGTTTATAAGATCATGCCTTTTTTGAAGTTATAATTGGGGATCACGCTGTTGTGATGATTTTTGTGCGGATGTATGTTGAGACAAAAGTCAATCATGTTGTGGTCACTGTTGGAAAAGGGTTCTTTAATTTGTATTCCATAAATTGAGTTCAAACTATTGCAGAAGATGAGATCGAGGCAGTTGTTAAGTCTAGTATTGTTGGTTACTAGTTGTTCCAGTCCTAGATTTGTTACAGCATTGTAGAAGGTTGAATGTATAGGTTCAGTATTACATTCATTTAGGGTCCAGTTAATATGAGGTAGATTGATGTCACCAAGAAAGATAAAAGCATGTGGGCAGGATGATGCCCATGTTAGTAGTGAATTTAGCTTGTTTACATGTTCTATGTCATAATCAGGGGCTCTGTAACATAGTAAGTATCGAAATGTGATATTTAAGGTCAGTCCACAGATGATGGTCTCAGGAAGAGCAAGCTTCTGGGTGACTTGGATGTTTTTTAGATGTAAGGACCTTTTATAGAAGATAGCAACACCACCTCCTCTACGGATTTCATGATCTGATTGGTAAACATGATTTGCGGGAGACCCTGCTGCCAGGAATGGCTTCCCAATGTCCTGTGCGCTCCCATAGGCAGGGCCTCCTTGGGGTGCTGTTGGCCAGACAATGTCTGCTGGTGACCCCTAGAGGGCCTTCTCTGTGGGAGCACCCAACCTATGGAATCAGCTGCCCCTGGAGCTTCGGGTGGCCCCTGACCTCCAATTCTCCTGTCATGGCCTGAAAACATGGCTTTTCCAACTGGCCGACCTGGACAGATGGAGTGGATGGGGTTTTAGTGATTGTTTTCATTAATTTTAATTGGTTATTGGGATTTTGAATTTAATTGCTTTTTAATGTTTGTATTATATTTTTTTTATTGTTGTGAGCTGCCCTGAGTCCTTCGGGAGATAGGGTGGCATAGAAATCCCATCAAATAAACAAACAAATAAATAAATAAATAAATAAATAAATAAATAAATAAATAGTCTCTTACCGTGGTAATGGAGTCAGGGAGAGATGCGTTGGGCCATGTTTCACGGACAAAAATGATGTCAAATTTAGCTGTATTTAGTAAGAGGAGGAATTCAGGTATTTTGTTTACAAGGCTTCTTGCACTGAGTAGCTTGCATTTAAGGCCAGCTGTAGTTGGAATTGAGGTAGTTAGGGGTGTGCATGCCTAGTCTTGGGTGATGGTGGATTGGTTGGTGTAGGGTTGGATGCTGAGTTGTGGGTTGTGTGACTTACTTTTGATACAGTCAGCATGGTAGTCTATGTACAGGTCCTTCTCTCCATTGTCTAGACGCTTTTTGAGTTCTGTGCAGAGTACACGAGAGCAGGCACGTTGCTCTATGGTTAAGTCAGGGCGAGAACGAAGGTTCTTATGATTGTGGTTGCTTTTGGCAAGTGAATTTATACTGTAGATGAATTTACGTTTGCTTGATTCATTTTTGCAAATGACCCTGCAGAAGCGTGGGGACATTGAGCTGTCTCTGTTTTTGATCTCTGGGCCAATGTGGGAAATGTCAAGTATTTCATCAGGGGAGATGGTTGATGCTTGATAGTCACTGATGATGTTGCGGACAATTGTGATGTCATCCTATCCTACCCTATCCTATCCTATCCTATCCTATCTATTATCTGTCTGTCTGTCTGTCTGTCTGTCTGTCTGTCTGTCTGTCTGTCTGTCTATCTATCTATCTATCTATCTATCTATCTATCTATCTATCATCTATTGAATATATATAGAGAAAATTCATACTTGCAGCCTTGCAAATTATAGCATAGACATATCAAGTGGCGTACAGCAATCTAATTACAATACTTTATCCATCTCTGAAAGAACAAGGATTATAGAAATTGCACAAACACAAATGTGCATAACTGCATGTGCTGTCTCATATGTCTATTTTTCAGACACCACCTTGTAAGATGTTTGGTACTACTGCTTTAGTAATTGGACCATACGTAATATCAAAGATGAGGGATCTTTTATCCAGTATACTTTCTTGCAAAACAAATAACAATTCAATGAAAAAGTGTTATGAACATTTGACAATTCATTGGGAGAGTATATGCAATTTAAAATACTTTTTTGGCAAATTTTCAGATTCATTAATGGGAAAAGCTAATGGCCAAAGTAATATAGTTGACCTATAAGGATGCCCACACAGTTTTATCAGAGAAAGAGATGGGATAAACTTTATTAAATTTATCTCCTAGTTTACTTCTGGAAGCTCAAAGTGGCATACAAAGCTATATAGCTACTTATTAAATGACTGCAATATTTTAGGTTTATGTATTTATTTGGAAGCTGAACTTCTGTTCTAAATCAGACTTTAGATTTTGGATTTAAACATCTCAGCTGGCCAGTCATTGAATCCAAAGTCAATTCCTTGCAGAAATATTAATTATTAAAATTTTAAAAATTGCAAATAAGAACTTTCTACCTTAATTTTCATATTTTTCTTATGGGAACTATAGGTCAATATATTGCCTTATTTTTTCTTTTAAAAATTAGAACAGTTTTGGAAATGATGCTATTGTTATAAAGTGTGAAAATAGCACAAACTTTCCCTTTTCTCCATTCTCTGTCATATACAAGAAAAATAAAAGTAGACAATTATTTCCACTGTTGAGCAAAGCTTGATCAAACTGATTCAATCAGTCCTGGTATAGTGTCAAGGCAAAACATTATTTCATATTTTATGTACAGATGCAGACTCATTATTTCCTGAGTTATGCTTTCTCAAATTTGCTCTATAATTATCTAACAGAACCATGTTCAGAATTCATGATATGCATATGATACCCTTTTAATACTTCTTTTGGGTATTTAACAATGCTAAGTACATGGGTTAGTTTTATTATCTATACATTCTCTATTCTTTCTTCAAATCATATCAATATTTCTTGACCTTCTTAGAGAAAAGTATAATTGCATAGAGTAAAAATATAAAGCAAGTGTTTATTTTTTTTAGAAAAACCCCAAACACATGCTTTTTTATTTGAGAACTTTGGTTATAACTTCCAGAACATGTTTCACCCTCTATGATTTTTTTAAGAAAATAGTAAAAATGAAATAGAAGCCAAAACCCAAACAACAACAACAAAAAGACTAATTACTGTTTCAGCACTTGTTTTTATAATGGACATGTGTCTGTAACCAACTGATTTTCCCCTTTCCATTAGCAGTTGTATAATTGTTTCATCACAGTTTCATATTGTAATAGGGACATATTTGTCCATATTTTTCTGTACATCTTTCACTCATTTCAACATAGATGTTTTCTCATTAGGTGTTGATTTAATTCACACATATGAATTAGTCATCCTAGATTCATTGCTGTTTTTAAAATGTTACCTTAGAATAGCAGTGTCAAACTGGCATCATCACAGCCTCATCACATGACATATCAGGACTTTTTCCCACTTTGCTAAACTGGGTGGGGGCAGGGCCAGCATGTGATGTATCCAGCCTATGAGCCGCAAGTTTGACACCCCTGCCTTAAAAGCTGCTCAAGGATTCTAAATAGGAGCACAATGCTAACATAGTGAAATCAGTTTACCCATGGGTATCAAATTCGCTGCTTCACATTTTTCCCACTCACAGAGCTGGGTTGGGTGTGGCCTACATGTGATGCATTCAGCCCATGAGCCATCAGTTTTACACTCCTGAGTTTACCAGCTAACAGTGAACAAGGACAAAATACTAATTAAGTGACTTGTATACATGTGTGAATTTTCCTTGGTTACTTGTCTATTTTACCCTAAAGGCAAGCACATAATTGAAGTTGTTCAGAGATTCAACATAATATCACTAAGACTAATTATTTATTGTAACTCAAGAAAGAGTAGCCATTACAGATAGTTGACCATCCCTGGCCATTAAGACTGATTATTGAACTAGTATCTTTGGTTAAAATTGTGCATTTTTCCACATTTCCATCTACTTTTTCTTTTTCCTACACTCACTTGCAAATGGCAATTCCATATTTGTAGTCTCCATACTGAAAAATTCTAGCTAACTCTCACAAAATCTCTATTTCTCTCCCTCACTCTCACTCTCACACACAGACATACATACAGAAATGCATATTTAATACATTATTCTCACTGTAACCCCATGAGGTATATCATTATTTTGGTAATAGAAACTGAGACTGTAAGTTTCTGGTTTGCCAATTATTTCATAACAACAGTTCAGCTTCAACCGCAACAATACAATTATACAAAACATATACAAACTCAATGTAAACAGCTCCAAACTTGATTGCAGAAAGTACAACTTCAGCAACAGAGTGGTCAATGCCTGGAATGCACTACTTGACTCTGTTGTTACATCCTCAAATCCCAACTCCTTTACCCTTAAACTATCCACTGTTGACCTCACCCCATTCCTAAGAGGTCTGTAAGGGATGTGCATAAGTGCACAGTCATGTCTACCATCCCTGTCCTATTGTCCCCGTTTATTCATACCCATTTCCTGTATTCATACTCATGTTTATTCTTATATCTATTATCTATTAAGTGATTGACAAATCAAATAAATAAACAAACAAACAAATAAATAAATAAATAATAATGTTGTTCAACATCTCATGCCATAGTTGTAAACTTTTCATATTCTAAGGCTGATATCCAGTTTCTGTTTTAACTTTGGGAAACATGGGATTTCACTTGAATGAATTTCTTGAAGCAAATCTTAAACGTCATTTACCATCACCTTAAATGGATTGTAATTGATTCTTAGTTACTGATTTCCTGAGTCTTTTGTAACATTTATCCTACCTGCTTAAGCATGAGGTATGTTTGTTTAAATTCTTTTCATACTCACAAACACCTATAAAAGGAAGTCTCATTCAAACACTATCTCTGCATATGTTCAAGTAATAAGACAGAGAAGAAATATTTTTTGCAGAATAATATATTTTATTATGGTAAAAATAAGAATCCTATTACATGTGTAGGATTTTAACAAGTGAGATAAGGTATCCCTTTTTTCAGTTCAGAATATAACTACATATGCACCTACACACTGACATATAGATATTGTGCTTAATAACTTTGTGTTCTTTGCTTCATACGAGGAGGAATCAGAATGGAATGAAAGGGACAAGCTGAAATGTAGCCGGATTTACATACGAATGTTATGTTTTCATTTCATTTTGGTCCAAGCTTAAAGGTTAATATTAAAAGCATTAGCACAGACTTTTCCATTCTCAGGCATATGAGCAAATTGCCAATATATGGAATTACAATGCAGAAGTATTTTTTAAAAAATAAAACATAATTCCTACTGATGATACAGTTCTTACAGAGTCATCATTCTTTTCTTTTCTGTATTCTTCAGATGACACCTATAATATTGCATATTGTTCTGGCATGTTCTGCTTATTACGCTCTGGATGGGTATAAAGCAGACAGAGCAACTCCACAAAGCATCTATACAAAGTCTTTTTTATTGGTTCATCAGGCATCCTGTCAACACACATTTATGACAAGGTTCTTCTTAATGTCCAATCCTTTGTATATCTGAATTGTGGTGTAGAAAGATATTAAACTCTCATCCCCATGATGATGACCATGATGATGATTGTAGTGATTGCATGGTATAAGAATCAGGCTAGAGTGAGGGATCCTCCCCCAACCCAACAAGGGTCAATTTAGTGACCAATCAGGATTACAGATGTAACCACATGACATGTGACCACCACTAAGGAACAGCTGTAGTTACTAGATATGTTTAGTCAATAATAATAATTTATTTGATTTATTTGGCTGCCCAGTTCATATATATTACTAAATTAATAGTAAGAATTTTCAAAACATTGTTGGAAGATTTGATAGTTGCCTTCAAATAGCTGAAATGCTATCATGCAGAGGATAGACTTGTATGTTATTTCTAAATAAAGACAAGAATCAATAGTTTTAATTACAAGGAATTAGATTTCAATTGGACATTAAAAAAATTCCTAAGAATAAGAACTGTTCAGCAGTACTATGGACTGTTTAGGAAATGTGATCTCTCTTTTACTGGAATGTTTAAGCAGAAAGTAGATAGACATCTACAGATAGTTCTCACTTACTAATTATCTGGTTTAGTAACTGCTCAAAGTTGTGTTGGCATAGAAAAACCTCCAGCTTTACAAACTATCCTCACTTTTACAAATTTCACAGCATACCATGGTCACAAAATTGCTATTTCAGTGCTTCGCAACCAGTGTGCGTTTATGATTGCCACAGCATTCTGAGGTTACATGATTGTGTGCTTCCCACCTAGCTTGTGACAAGCAGAATTAATGGAGAACACAGAAATAAAATTGTAAGTTGCAAACATGTCATGTTTTGCTTAATAACGAAATTGGATATGCCTGTCAGGGTCAGATGGTTTTCCACTTAGTGACTATGGCATTTAGTGATGGATCTGCTTGTCCTAATTGTGGTTGCTAAGCAAGGACTCTCTATATCAGGTATACTGGAGGAGACAATTCCTGCACTATGAATTGTAGTAGACAATCTCCAAGGCTGCTTACAACCCTTATATTCTATTGTACATTCTCTGACTGCATTAAAAATCATGAAGGTATGAATGTATGTTAATGTATGCAGAAAGGTAATGGCCAACTTTATTTATTAAGTAGTAAGTATAAGGAAATAAATATATTGAAATAGGCACACATATACATCATGTAACATCAATAGTATTTATAATGATTAATAGCCATAGAATTAAGCAGGAAAATGGCACTATCCTGATACAGTGAAGAATGTAACATAGTGGATACTTCTAAAGATCCACCATTTTGACTCCTCAATCTTTCAAAAGTGACTTGAAAACAGTGTCAATCATCTTCACTTCTGTTGACCTGTTAGATACTGAAGGCTCAGAAGAAACCCTACCCAGATTATAGTAAAACAAGAACTAAAACAAGTTACCTCACTGCCCCCCCAAAAGGAAAGAAATGAATATTTGTATTTAAAAACAACAAACAAAAATGCAGGTTGATGCTTTGTATATGACTTATCCCCTGCCTCAAAGAAAACAACAGAGTCATCTAAATTTTATCCCAGTTTCCATGACTGGCCTGCTAAGTTGCAAATGCCAGACAATCAAGCAAATATTCCCTTTACAGGTTTTGTGAGGAGAGATAAAGCTCAGGAGGTGATATTTCCAGTGGAGAAATCCTCTGTCCAAAACCCTGTCAAAATCCAGAGTTTTCAGCTGAAAACCAGCTTCATGCTCTGCAATTAAGTTTGAAGGAAGTCACTTCAGCTGTGGCAGAGAAACAATACTGCTGGATAATTAGAACTTGAGCTGATGAGAAATGAATGCCTGCTTGATCATGTGAAGTGTTAGTATTACTTTATACCACACTGGTAAGATCAGACTTAGACTACTGCATCCAGTTCTGGTCACCCTTATACAAAAAAGAGACTCTAGCAAGAGAGCAGAAAAGAGCAACAGAGACGATTAGGGGGCTGAAGGCTAAACTGCATGATAAATGTCCCATGCTTTTTCAAAAGGCAACTGGACTTTCTGGTTTTTCTTTGAAGATGTTTCACTTCTCATCCAAGAAGCTTCTTCAGCTCTGATGAATGGTTGCAGCAATTAGGAATGTCTATTCTAACAAAGGGAAGGAGCAGAGGTGACATGATGGGCAGGCATCCATTTCACATCAGCTCATTTATTTGAGAAACTACATAGAAAGGAAGGGGTCAACTTATTCTCCAAAGCATTTGAAGGAAAGAGAAGAAGTAACAATCCAACCTAGAATTAAGGAGAAATTTCCTGTCAGTGACAAAAATTCATACCTGGAATGACTTACCTACAAAGTGGATGCTTAACCACTAGAGGTTTTAAATAAGAAATTGGACAGCCATTGTCTAATTTAGAATAAAGCATATTTCTACAATCTTTCCTTACATTCAGCATTTAATAGCAGATGTGTGCATAAAATGGATCATCACTAAGTTGCTGAAAAGTACCATAGTACTTGATCCTAGGTATTCAAGAGGTAAACTGGTATGTTCTTGCTCGATCAGACTTTAGATCTTTCATGATTTTTGAACAGGATAATCCATTCCTTTTTTTAAAAGAAAAATCAAATATATCATATTGCCATAAGAGAAAGAGTTAACCAATACTTCCCAATCTTCTTTCAGAAACATGTTGCTAGGCTGAATTTTTGTGAAGACACAATGACATTAACTTTCCTGTCAACTGTGTAGGAGGAAGTTTGGATTAGCAATGCTGAGGGATAAGCAGTGGATTTAAAGCAGATGGATGGTGAAGGTTTTCAACCTGAAGATGTTTTTGTTGGGCAGAGGTGACTGATGCAATTACTTTAGCATGAATTTCAATTTGAATACTATCTGCAGGAGTAACTGAATGGCAAATACAATATAATAATCTTTGTGACACAAAGGCTGGATGGTAGTTGCACATGCTAAACTGCAGCAGAGGAACGCATCATAACATCTTCATGCAAATATTACAATTTATGTTCCTATATTAGGTAACATAATCATGGTTTGTTGTACTGTAGGTACTGCTGGCTACAACTTTAATAACTTCTGATGAAGCAAGCGTTTTTTGGGGCCTATAATTTATGACACCAGGTGTAACACTATTAGCTTTAAAACATTAAGTGTTTTTAATATTTACTATATTGAATATAAAAAAGTAGATGTAAAGAGCAAGATTTCGATAATGGTAAGAACAAGCTTTAGGAAGCTGAGAATGACATGTATTTATATGCCATTTCTTTTATAAAGTTAATATGAAATAGTATAAATTTTAAAAAGAAGTGAATAAGAAATAATATGTTATGTAGGAAAATAATTTAAAAGGTTTTGGGAAACGAAAGCCCAAATCCAACACACACATAGGCAAGGCATGGATTAAGAAATGGGACTTCAACAAGTGAGTATCCTCAAACTGATATTTTTCCATTCTTAGTATATCTGAAAGGATCTCTCTTAATGTTTGTTTAGATCTTTAAAGATTTCAGCAAATTGTTGAACTTAGTTTGGTAATTAAATGGTAGCAAATGCACTTGTTTCCACACAGGCTTATCAGGGCATAACCAAGGGTTCTACCCAGTGGCATTGCCACTACATTCTGCACTATTACTATGAATTACAATATTGTAAGTGTGAATGTGTGCTAGTTAGCATTTGAATGTGGCAATAGATGCTCCTGGCCATAGAGGAAATTGGCCTTAAATGTTAACAATTTTAGAAGTGTTCTCCAAATTATATATTTTTATTTTATTAAAAAACATAGAGATTCTTAAATTCTGCAAGATTTATTAATTTTTATGCTACCCATCTCCCCTGTAATACCATCTTTTCATCATGAATTCAATTCCCAGATGATGCAAACAGTCATTTTTTCATAATTATTAAGTGATAATTTAGAGAGGTTCTTGGACCTATACCCAAATATTGGTGGTGGAGGGGTTACAGGTGATTCCATGACCTTATCTTGGGCATTTTGGATTATTTATTTATTTATTTATTTATTTATTTATTTATTTATTTATTTATTGTTGGGATTTCTATGCCGCCCTATCTCCCAAAGGACTCAGGGTGGCTTACAATGATAAAAACAGAAAATACAAACTTTAAGAAAATATCAAATCTAAAACCCCAACACTAGATCTAAAACCGAATTTAAAACCCACAAACAACATAAGACAAATTAAAACTATTAAAATCCCCTCCAGTCAAGGTTGGCTAAACAAAAAAGCCAAGTCTTCAGGTCATGACGGAAGGAGCGGAGGTCAGGCGCCACCTGAAGCTCCATGGGCAGTTGATTCCAAAAGGCGGGCGCCCCCACAGAGAAGGCCCTCCCCCTGGGGGCTGCCAGCTGATATTGTCTGGCTGACAGCACCCTGAGGAGGGCCCATCTATGTGAGCACACCGGGCGATTGGACATCATTGCTGGCAGCAGATGCTCCCACAAATACCCCAGACCTAAGCCATGAAGGGCTTTGTAGATGATGACAAGCACCTTGAACCTCAACTGGAGGGCCACCGGTAGCCAATGCAGCTTGCACAGGAGGGGTGTAACATGGGAGTATCGGGACACTCCCATCACAACCCACGTGGCCGCATTTTGCACCAGCTGAAGCCTCCGGGTGGTCCTCAAGGGCAGCCCCATGTAGAGAGCATTGCAGTAATCTACATGGGAGGTAACGAGTGCATGATCCAAATAATGATCAACCACCAACCAAAACAAGTGTATGATCACACTGACTGCATAAAGTTGCTAGAACTTGGGAGTAACAGATTTCTTTAGCATGAATTTTATCTTTCCCATATTTGTGGTATTACTCTGATCTTATAATTTTGCTTTTAAAATGGTTAGCAATTGCTAAAATGCTTTGACCTGAAAAGAGTCCAAATCTCCAAAATATAGACATGTATACTTTCATAAGAATTACAATTAACAAAATTATGGCTCTTTGGCATAAGGATTTATCTTTTTTGGGTCTTTTAAAATTACAAATGACATCTCAGACAACAAATATTACTAATCTGCTGTCAATGAAACAGGCTGTGTTATCCTTCCCTTCCCACTCCAAAGATCTTTATAAACAAAATGCCATATTGCATTTATGTGAAGGCCTCTTCTCTTAGGATTGCATAAGAAACAATGCCTTTTTTCTAATGTTAAAAGCTCCTATCAGCGTACTCATTTCCCTGACATGGCAAAAACCCACAAATACCTCCCAGAATAAAAGATTTCTCTGTGCCAAAGAAGGATTGTTAAAGAGAACAGCTCTGGTTTACCTGGTCTCCCACGACAACAGACTTGATGGCAGCCAAAGAGATCCGAATGCAGTCAAGCATGACAGCTGACATCAAAGCAGGGAAGCCACACCTTGATCCAGAGTTTGCTCTACCTGCCAGGGCAAACCTATTAACATGACCACCCTGAGAATTCAAAGGAGCAAACACACACATGCACACACATAGCCCTACCTACCCCTCCGATTTCAAAACAGTTTCTTAAAAATCCAGTCTAGACAGACTTTTCTTCAGAAATCATCAATACTGACCTAATTATTCAGATCATGGGCTTTAGCATCACTCCTACCAAAGACTCAAGAAGAATAGTTAATTTCGTTTAATGGAATAATTGTATGTCATAATTATGTTTTGTGCATGTGTATATGTGTGTGTTTAATTTTGACAATAAGGCTTTAGCCAAGTTGCCATCCCTCTTTGTAAATCTGCTTATAAATAGGCTGCTCAGACAGTGTGTTGGTTCTTCCATTGTTCCCTCTCTAGGCTATTTGGACTAGCTTAGGCTGATGGGGTGTGTACAAGTGTGTATATTTCTCTAATGACTGTTTTTCTCTGCAATTGTCTAGGGGAAAAAAGCTTTTCTTTTCATACACTAATTCATTTCCCATGAATGGCGAGGGGAATAGAGTAGGGAAAAGGAAAAACAACATAACCAGGGGATTTTCAAATAAATAACAAAATCCCTAACCAAGTTTGATTTCTGTAGGCCTTCAAGCAGACAGGTGAAATCAGGAATAGCATGATTATTATAAGCATAGCATAGGCAATGAGTTATTAGAAAATGGCTAAATATTGTTTTTTGCAGAGTCTTCTTCATGCTTAACTTGATCTAGATAATCATATATGGGTCTCCAACTTCCATATAAAAAGATATATTAAAAAGGAATGTGTAGCCCAAAGCTTCTGTTCTATTGATTCTGGTTCCCCAGCTTTTCCTTCTATTTTTATTTTTTAAAATGAAAAATGAATACAATATTGGTTAAATTCTCACAAACAGGATATAAATTTCTTGCACCTATTTTGATTACAGATTGGCCAAGGAGAGTGTGCAAGAATCCTGTTTTCACTATGCAAGCATCCCTCCTGCCTCACTGGCTTCCCATAATTCAGTTAAATCATAATGGAAAACTTTGGAGTCATGGATGAGTGGGCAACTATAGAAGTTGAAATTATAAATAAGATGAAACATTTTCAAAACTGAAAGTGGGATAAGCAGGGCAATAGCAAAATAATGATGAAATATGTGTGCAAAAAGAAAATAAATGCCCCTTTGCTGCAATAAAGTAAATTTTGAAACAAAATCTGAAACAACGTTAAGGAAATTCATAGAAGAGGAAAAGTCTAGGAACAGGAATGTAGGATTTCAATGAAGTTTAAATCCTTGCAGATCTCATGCACTTGTTAACAACAAATCCTGTCAGATTAACCACTAGTCACAGAGCGACTAGTTTGGTAGGTTAAGAGAAAGCTGGGGACTGCCATTTGTCAGAAATGATGTAGAGTCTCCCACTTGGGCAGGGGGTTGGACTAGATGACCTATAAGGTCCCTTCCAACTCTGATTATCTGTTACATCTGTTACAATGTGCCTTGGTTTCAATAAAGCTTTTGCAAAGTTTCTCATTATATTCTAGAGGAAAAAATGAATAAATGTCAATTTCACAGTATTGCAGTCCAGTGTATTTAAAACTGGTTAACAACTGCCCTGAAAAGATTGTTATAAATGGTTCTATATCATTCTGGAGGCAAATATTGAATGGGATCCCCTGGTTCCATAGACCTGGTGATTTTATTTTTAATGACCGAGAGAATAGAAATAAAGAGATGCAGATGACCCCAAGCTAAAGGATTACTTAATATGTTGAAGGACAAATTCACTCAAGTGAATTACATTACAGATATAATGTCCTCCATCTGGATTTAACAAAAATCAGATGTATTTGGAGGCAATACCAGTAAGAAGTTCTAAAAATACTAATGGACCTATCCAGTTGAATATCAGCAAGCAGTGTGATGCAACAGTTAAAAGGGCCAGATCAAGACAGACAATGATTCTGTTATATCTGTTATACTGCACTTTGAAAGGGTTATAGAGTACCTGGAATGAGTTCAGAGGGGAACTAACAAGGTGGCAACCAAGTAGTTTGGCCAAACCGGTAGTTAAAAAAAAGCCTTGATAGGAGGAAAAAAGGCCTCTGACAATCAGCTGAGAGGAGAAAGAAGAGAATAGCTCAGGATCCGCCCTCCCACTCGCACCTGTGTTTTTCTCTTTTTATCCTCTCAGCTGATTGGCACTGCAGGCCTCAGCTGGTGTGTGGAAAGCTGTGCATGCATTAGGTGTGTGCATGCGCGCAATCACCGAACTGGTAGGATCCCACTGCTGCTAAAAGGCTGTCATGTGCAAGGAGAACCCTGTTGAAACAGGGAGCAGGACAAGCATTCATGAGTTGAAATTAAAAAGAGTGATGAGGGTAAGAGTTGTTAAACTGTTCCAATAAAAGCACATGGAGTGCCCTGTTCTTTTCCAACTGAAATGGCCTGGATGGTCATAAGTCACAATAGCCACTGTTTTTCAGCTTTGCAAAATGGGTAGACATAGCCATCACTGAGAATTCTGAATTCTCAAAATTCTAGAAGTTGCTAAAGTTGGAAAACATCGATTTAAACCATTTGCTGCTATGGAAATCCCAGTGAAATTTTAACAAGGCATTTGTCTGTGTTCAAAGTGGAGCTCCCTTTTCCTCCTTCTGTGGGGTTTCACATTGGCTCTTGACAGCAAGAGGGATAAAGAATGTTATTATTCATATTGGGACTACGTAACCCATTCTTGATATGAAATACACATTTGAGTTGCTAGAATTTCTGAAAACACATACCAGTATTTTGTCAGCCCAACTGTTTCAGCTGATGGAATCCCGGAGAAGGGCCTTCTCTGCCTTTGTACCGGCCCTGTCGAACATCTTGCCCACTGGTGTGAGGTTGGCCCCAACCCTCCTGACTTTCTGGAAGTGCCTAAAGACCTGGGTCTGCCAGTTAATTTGGGGCTCCAATGGAGGAGTATCACTGTGAAAGTGGTTGATTGATTAACCATGGATCTCACTTCTCCCCCCATCCTGCACCCACCCTCCCCATCTTTTAATTGGCCACAGTGTTTTGGATTTTGTATCACCATATTCATGTTTTTAATTCATATAGATTTATTTTTTAATGATTGTAAGCCGTCCAGAGTTACCTTGAGGTAAGATGGGCAGCCTATAAATTTTAGAAATAAATATATTAATAAATTGCTGAAAATTGCCAGGAATCTCTCCTGTCATATTTACAAAAGCCCGTGTTTGTCACAGTTTTTAAGCATGGAGCCCTGTGTGGTTCTGGAAAAGTCAGGCTTATTAATTACCTGACTTTAATGTGCTTCTGTGCCAGGTGAAAGTTCTACAAACTGAGTCAGACAAATTCTCAGCCCATATTCTCAGATCTGGGGTCCTTCTATCTCTGTTTACAAAGGACTGAAATCATTCTGAGAAAGATTCTGTACAAGTGCCGCATAATATAACAGTTGTTTACGAAACAATATTTTTCACCATGGAAATAAAAAAAAATGGATATGCATCATGCCCAAGATTTAATGCACAGATGGCTCCAGGAGGAAGGAGTAGGAAACCAACATTTTCTTAATGCATAGTTGTTCTAAACTTTAACTGTTAAGAAGGAGATGCCAATAGACTTATTTTAGCAAGAAATATAAATAGCCACAAATTAGGGGGAGATTATATGATAATATAAATTTGTTAATTATATAGGCAATGTGCTAAGTCATAGTATGGTATATTTGTCATTGGCTTAGCATAAAATAGGATCCAAACATTGTGGTCTACAGATCCACTTGATAAGCATGAAGATTGAGCCAGATCAGCTGTACCTTATTCAATAGCAGTGGTATTTGTGGTAAAAACAAGTCACAAGTTATTGTGATGTCTGAACATAGTTCTATTCCAGTTTAGTTAAGTAGCATATGACATACTATGTCAGGGAAATCTACACATACTAGACACAATGTAGTCCTGACAACCCAGATTGCTAGTTCATTCCATTCAGTACTTCTGCGCCTCTCCTTTGTGCACTGTGGAGGGCAAACTAGCACTGCACCAGTTAGATAGTGGTGCACAAGTTGCTGGTTCTTCCAGGGTCAGTTGGTCTTGCCTTGCCTTATGTTGTGATGCCTCACATCTGACAAGGTCCAGCACCAGTTTTCAGTCTCTGCATACACAAATGCAGCTAGATCCCCCCCGCCCATTTATCTATTTGTAATATTGTCTCCTTTCAAATTACTGGGTAGGCAGGAGCTAGGGATTCAGCAATGGGAGCTCACTCTATCTCACGGAACTGGCTCGAACCGCCAGAGTGCAGACCATTTCTGGCTGGCAGTTCCAGCATCATTAAGCCTTGTACCACCTTGTCCCTATTTTATTCCAGTAATGGAGTAGAATAGAGGAGAAGGCCCCTTCTGTTGTGTACCCAAATTTTGTAATACTTCTCCCCTGAATCCAATCTGATTTGCAGGATCAGGCCTTTCACTTATGCAACTGGGTTTTAGCAACCACAAGCTGGCGGTATATCTAATTGTCTTTCATAAAAATCTGTACTTTCTTAATCTTGTATTATGGTCTTGCTTATATTATAGATCATAACCCACCCTGATATCCTATCCCGTGGGCAGGCTATACATTTTTAAATTTAGTTGATTAATTAAATCTCAATATAAGTGTATCTAAAGAGAAAGAAACATTAAAAATGGAGGAGAGCCATCATAGTGTGATTGCCATGATCAGGCGGGATCTTGGGAGTACTTTTTCACAAAAACATGTTTTATTAAAAGGCAAAAGCTTTTGTGAATCACAGTCCACTTTATCGGTTTTGATGTCATTCATAAAAGCTTATATCTTTGAATAACATTTACTAGTCCGCAAAGATACTATTGGACTCTTCCTGATTTTGAAAGAAACTGTAGAAAGCAATGGAGGTCCCGAGCAAAATCCTATTAGGGCCAATTTCTTGTTTTCTAGCCAATGGCCTAATTATAGTCAGGACTGATCTTTTAGTGAAGTAAAGTAAGATTGCTACCTCAAACTAGAGATTTTTCATGTCACAATTAGGTCAGCAATTTTTCAGTTATTGTACTATTCAATATTGTAGTTTTCATTATCAACTAAAGTGAGAGATTATGGGATTATGTGCCTTGTACACTGAAATATAACTCCATATTAGGCAATGATGAATTTATAAAATTCACATTGGAATGAGGCCTATTCTCCTTCCAAAGAGTTCTAGTGAAATTATAGTTACTTAAAACAGAAAATGGAAAAAAAATGAAGCCCATGCGAACACTTTTTAAAATTGGACTTCAGAAAGAAAAAAAAATCCAACAACCTTGAGATTTGATATTCTTGGATAATTTCTAATGAGAGCACTTTCCCTTTAATTATTTTGTGGTCACCATTTCAAAGGTGATTAAAGCTGTTCTTCCCTAGATGCGGTTACGGATTTAATGCAAACCTGGTCTTTCTTGTGGTTTTTATCACAGTAATTAAATTTGGCTTGCTAAGAGACTTTGTGTGGCATGAGGGATTTCACCAAGCAAAATGATTTCCCCTCCAGGTAATGTTAAATTTAGGAAAATATAATTAATTATATCAGGCAGGTATCTATTATACATCATGCACATATTCTTAAAAGGCTGTGTGTCTCTGTGTGTGCATGCATGTGTGTGTTTCTAAACAGAAACCCTCATTTCTTGTTCTGTTCACTTCTACAGTAGCTTCAAAGGCCTGTTTTGACAAATCCATCTGTGATTACTGTTTTCGGGGGAGGGAAATGACTTTCCTTGAAAATTAGGTATGCCTAAATAAGAGATGTCTGTATTTGGCATGTAACTTCCTTTCTGCATTCCTTTCAAACTTTTCGTATTCTTACCACATGCTGGTGCTTATTCAGATACTATTCATCTATAGGACAATGGCCAGGACTAAGTCTTTTCACCTTACATGAACTGAAAGTTGGTCTAGACATGCAGTTCAGGAAGACAGGAGAAAGCTATTGTTATGTATTGAAATGAATAGCTAAAGTTAGTGGCTGAAGTTCTCACTCAGGTCCACTGTTGAAGCAGGAAAATACTTTGTTCTGATTGGTTGACTGGCTGACAGCTTCCTATAAAAGGAGCGCAGTCAGCCAGGCTGTTGTTGTTTGTGTTAAGTTTGCATGAAGAGACAGATGCAGAGTGCTTCAAGCTCTTTGTTTATTAGTGACTACAGCTCAGAATGAACCCAATTTGGCTGGGCTGTGGCTGCTACTTATAGCCAGCAGCCGCAGTTGCCAGCCAATCAGAGTGCAGGGTTTTCCCGCACTTTTTAAACCAATCATTTCTTACATTTTACAAGAACAGTTCAAACTAAACCAATGACTTCAAACCTGCATACATAACACCCCTCCCCACTAGGTTCAGTCCATACTCAAACCCCAGCCTATCTAATGTATTCTTTTAAATAGGTGGGGCTCTTACGTAATTGAGACCTACGTGGTTCAGATGTTTTAAGGTTCTCACCTTGTGAGGGAGGAAATGTGTCTGCTGACATTTCCTTACTAGGACTTGTAGTAATGGTAGAACCTGTTTGGTTACTACAACCTGGTCTCTTCTCCCAATCCATCTCCAACCCAATGTCAGCACCTAAATCAGGTAATGATGTGCAATCTTCCATTTGTGAAAATGGTTGTTGGTATTGTGACAGGTTTTGGGATGGTTCCTGTCGTGTTAGCTCGTTACACATGGGGTTGATTCTTGCTTGTTCATTACACTCATGATCCTCCCCTTCCCCCCTAGAAGAGATATTAGGTATGGGAACCAGAGAGGAACAATTGCGATGTTCCTGAGGTAATCTGGATCTAAGCTGATCAATGTGCCTGCTCCAGAGGACACCATCCTCTGTTTGTACCCTGTAAGATTGAGGGCCTGTGATTTGGGTTATCTCAGCAGGAATCCATAAAGGTTCACCCATAAGGTTCTTAGCATAAACAGAATCACCCACAGTGAATGTGCAAATTTTACTAGTGGAATCTAGTGGTGCGTTGGGTGCATAAGTGGGATGAAGACAGTCAAGGGGAGACCTGAGTTTCCTACCCATCAACAATTCAGCTGTGGTTAAATTAGTTGAAGGGTTGGGAGTGATATGCTGGACACTGAGTAGTTTTTCAACTTTCTCAGTGATGTCCCCTGGATCCAATTGCTGAAGTTTTTCCTTGGTAAAGCGTACCATACGTTCAGCCCGGCTGTTAGCCAAAGGATGCCCAGGGGCTGTCAGGGCATGTCTGATACCCTGCTGTGCTAGATATGATTCAAAAAGGTTGGATGTAAATTGAGGACCATTGTCAGAAACGAGTACATCAGGTAACCCGTGAGTTACAAAAAGCTTTTTAAGCTGTTTGATGACAGCATCAATTGTGGTGGATGCCATAGGGATGACCTCTAGCCATTTGGAATATGCATCTACTATAATAAGGAAAGTGTGCCCTCTGGTAGGGCCAGCAAAATCAATGTGAACCCTGGACCATGGGCCCCTAGGACATTCCCATTCCTGTGTGGGGGTGAGAGGTGGGGCAGGCCTGACTACCTGACAGTTGGGACAAGATGCAACCCAGTTTTCAACCATTTTGTCAATACCTGGCCACCATACATAACTCCTGGCCAATCCCTTAATTCTGAAAATACCTGGATGACCCTCACGTAACATTTCCAAAACCTCTTTTTGCAGTTTTGCAGGAATAACCACCCTGTTACCCCACAAAATACATCCTCTTAATACAGATAATTCAGTTTGCCTGGATTTAAAAGGTTGGGCAAGTTGAGGTAGATCTTGAAGAGGCCAACCTTTCTTAATCCAGCCTATAACAGGAGCCAATAAAGTGTCTTTGGCAGTCTCTCTGGCAATTTCAGCAGCATGTACTGGAAGCTTGACAACAGTTTCTAGGAAAAAGGTGTAAGTCTCAGGAGCAAAGTCCTCAGTGTGAGAAGGAAGTGGGCAGCGACTCAAAGCATCTGCATGCCCAATGTCTTTGCCAGGCCTGTGGATGAGTTTGCATGAATAAGCAGCAAGAAATTCAGTCCACCTCAGCATTCTTGGTGACAGGATAGTGGGCATAGGTTTGTATCCTGCCACAATGCCTAAGAGAGGTTTGTGATCTGTGACAATGGTAAATGTTCTCCCATATAAATACTCATGGAATTTCTTGACAGCTGCAACAATTGCCAAGGCTTCCTTGTCCAGTTGGCTGTAGTTCCTCTCTGCTTTGGTCAAGGTGCGAGAGTAAAATGCAATAGGAGCCTCCCTCCCGCTGGGAAGCCTGTGGCTTAACCCCCCCCCCCACTCCAAAAGGGGATGCATCACAAGTCAGTACAACAGGTAAATTCTCAGAGAACTGTATCAGTACAGCATCAGACATGATTAGTCTTTTAATATTGTTAAATGCAGATTGTTCTTTTCTGCCCCAGACCCACGCAGATTTTTTGTCTAATAATCTGTGCAGTGGTTCTGCAATGGTTGCCTTCTGAGGTAGGAATATGTGATAAAAGTTAATGAGTCCAAGGAAGGCTTGCAAATCTGTTTTACATTTTGGTCTAGGGGCTTCTTTGATTGCCTGAACCTTGGCATCTGTGGGGTGGATACCATGCTTGTCAATCATATAGCCCGAGAACTCAACCTTGTCAGTTCTAAGAGTGCATTTTTCTTCCTTGACTTTTAACCCCGCTTTCTTGAATCTGGTAAGGACTTCTCTGAGTCTCTCTTGTAACTGAGTGTCATTTTCAGCAGAGATTAACACATCATCAAAGTAAGGCACTACCCCTGGCAGTCCTTGGAGCATCCTTTCCATAAGGCTTTGGAAGATGCCTGGTGCCACGCTTACTCCAAACTGTAACCTTTTACAATTGAAAGCACCTCTATGAGTCACAACGGAGGCAGATGGTATCTAGGAACTTGCATTCAGTGCAGGGGTGGCTTCCCCCACAATCTCTGCAGTAGAAATCTTGCCTCTTTCTTCCCAGGTCTTTCTTTTTCCACTCCATTCTGAGTCTATAAATTCCTTCCTCCACCTCACTACAGTCTGACTCAGAATCTATTTGCTCACAATGAGTTGTTGTGGACTTTTCCACATCAGGATGGCTTGTGGCCTTGTTAATTTTCTTCATGGCTGCTGCTGAGGACTTGGTAGCTTCTGCTGAAGAGGCCTCTTCTATTGCTTCCTTCAGCATGATCTTAGGTCTTAGTAATAACTTCCTCTGAAGCACCTTGTCTTTAAGGCCCAGAACAAATCGATCGCGCATGGCCTCTTCTAAATTGTTAAATTCACATGCACCCCCAATGTCTCTTAAACTTGCCATGAAGTCATTTATGTTTTTGCTTTCCCCTTGATCCGATGGTAAAACTTGTGTTTCTTAATGAGGCATGATACTTGTGGGGCGTAATGGGCTCTTAACAACTTTTCTAAGTCAGGCCATTCCATTACCTTCACGTCTGCAGCTCCCGCCAATGCCTTCGCCATCTTGAAAACTGCTGGACCACAGTGCGTGAGAAAGACTGCCCTCTTCCGCTTCTCGGAAATGTCGGCAAGATCGTTTCCTTCCAGATACATTTGGAAACAATCTGCATACGCCTCCCAGTCTTCTGCCGTCGGATCGAATGGGGCTGGGGGGGTGTTCAGCGCAGCCATCTCTCTCTTCTTCTGTTCCACATTGCCTTCTTCTTCAGGGAGATCCCACCTTCGTTGCCAGTGTTAAGTTTGCATGAAGAGACAGATGCGGAGTGCTTCAAGCTCTTTGTTTATTAGTGACTACAGCTCAGAACAAACCCATTTTGGCTGGGCTGCAGCTGCTACTTATAGCCAGCAGGCGCAGTTGCCAGCCAATCAGAGTGCAGGGTTTTCCCGCACTTTTTAAACCAATCATTTCTTACATTTTACAAGAACAGTTCAAACTAAACCAATGCCTTTAAACCTGCATACATAACAGTTTGTATAAGTTTAATAAAAGAGTTTTGCTGAAGATCACTCTAGCTTTGCTTCCATTCTCACCCTGAACATAACACAGGTGACAAAGGTGGGATCAGATGGAAACTGAGGCTGCAAAAAGCTGATCACAGACCCACTCAAGAGCTGAGCACCAGAGATGATCCATCATTCATTGCAACACCATTCATTGATCATAGATGCGTCAGCCCAGATTGACTAGGGCTTGCAATGGTCTAGTGTAAATGACTGCAATAACACTGTTTACTCCATACAGCCCAGCCTCTGAGACATGGAACTCATACATTGTTCACTTCAAATGCTTCCTCGAAGCCAATGATTTCACCAGAATCTTGGACAACAGAAAAAGGGCACTGCTCCTAAGCTACTGTGGCCCAGACATCTTTGAGATGGCCAGGACTCCCCTCGCTCAACAGGCTATTCAGACAGTACTGTGGGATATGCTGCAGAACAAACTATGGAATCATTATGCACCAAAACCTTCACGGATTGCTCACCGACACACTTTTCATCATAAAAATTAGGCAGAGGGTGAATCTATTAATATATATGTTGCAACTCTTTGAAAAGCAGCGTTGTATTGTGAGTTCAGAGACTTAGATGATGTTCTATTGGACAGAGTGGTTTCCGGAGTGAGGGATATTAAGTTACAGTGGCGACTCCTTACAAAAACAAACCTCACCCTGCAGATGGCACTCGACGAGGCACAGGCTGCCAAAATGTCAAATCAATCAACAGCTGAAATCCAGAAATCAAAAGCTCACCATCATTGCGTAAAGCATTTGCTGTGCATCATGATGATTTGGATCACAGGGAGTCAACTGATGATGATGAGGATGTCTATTGGCTCAAATCACCAAAATGACAAGGTACAGCTACAGAGAAGAAACAAACAGCATGTGTGGGTTGTGGCAGCAACCACCCGAGAGTATAAATTTAAGAACACCATCTGCCAAAGGTGTGACAAGAAGACACATTTAGCCAGAGTCTGTTGCACCAGACAACCTAAAGCCAAACCTGCCCCAGAAAATCACAACAAAAACAACAGAATCATGGAGAAGACTGTTTTACCATCTCCAAAGGCATCTGCTGGGCAGAAACAGTCGTTGGGCAAGCCAGCCTCTCCTATACAAAAAAGATACATGTCACCATCATGATTGAGGGTTCCCCTTGTCGCATGCAGGTGGATACAGGGTTGTCCATGACCATCATTCCCTGGAGCAGGATAAAGAAACTGGTGCCAAGAATCTCTAAAAGTCAGCTGAAGTGTTGCCTTCATCTCTGAGACTACCAAGGAAACAGCAGAAGTGGAACCTTCCAAATTTCATTCAAAGACTTCGTGGGCCCCCTGCAACTGATCATGGTGAATGGCTCCCGTTCACAATTGAGGTCTCCCATTTTGCATGGTCAACTGGTTCCAACATTCTTTGAGTTATCAGTTTGTCTAGTTGTTCATCCATCTTGGAACGTAATGTGAATGGCACCCTGCGTGGCTTCATTCGGATCGGAGCAACCTGAGGGTCAAGGTTGAAGGAGATGGGTGTGCCCTTATACTTGCCGAGGTCTCCTTCAAAAGCATCGGCAAATTCCTGTTGCTGGCTACAGTTTGGAGTGAGCATGGCACCAGGACTTTTCCAGAGCCCAATGGAGGGCCTTTTAGAAGGCATTCCAGGCATCTTTCCTTATTTCGACAATGTTTTAGTATCAGCAGCCAATAACACAGAACTCCTCAACTGTCTGAGAGCAGTATTCAACCGATTCCAAGATGTGGGTCTTAAAGGAAAAATGCAAGATTGCTGTGCCACAGGTAGAGTTCCTAGGCTACCTTATCAATGCCTCAGGGTTGCATCCTACAAAGGCAAAGGTCCAAGCCATCCAGAAAGCTCCTACACCCAAGAACAAGACTGAAATCCAGGCATTCTTGGGGCTCCTAAATTTTATAGCGTATTCTTGCCACACAAAGCTTCCATAGCTGAATCTCTTCACAGACTATTAGACAAAAAGACATCATCCTGGGGCCAAAAAGAAGCTGCCACATTCTCCCCTGTCATCTAACAGTGTCCTGGTACAGTATAATGAGAACCTTCCATTAGTTCTCATCTGTGACACCTCCCCATTTGGCATAGGAACATTACTAAGCCACCAAGCTCCAAATGGAGAAGAGGCTCCAATTGCATTCTATTTATGGACTTTGTCATCACCTGAATGAAATTACAGTCAGCTGGACAATGAAGCTTTGGCTGCAGTCACAGGAGTCAAACGCTTCCACAAATACCTATATGGCAGGCCCCTCGACCTTGTGACAGACCAGAAGCCACTACTGGGCTTACTTGCCAGGGACCACCAAACACCATTTTGTCCCCTCACATGATGCGCTGGACAGTTTTCTTGGCAGCATGCCACTATTGGCTCATACATTAACTGGATAAGTCCCTTAGCCATGCCCACGCACTCAGCCAATGCCCAATCCTGATCATTGTGGAGGACCCAGCTCCAGTTGCCCCCATACTCCTAACTGAAGAATTGTCATCTGGCCCCATTACGGCGGCAGAAATCACCAAACACTCCACCAAAGACCAGGTCATTGCCCAAGTACTGAACTGGTGTGGAGGGGGTGGCCAAAGGGGCCAGTCAGCACAGAATTCCTGCCTTTCTATGCCTAGCAACATGAACTGTCAGCTCAATGAGGTTGTTTACTGTGGGGGAATAGAGTGATAGTCCCGCAGAAGCTGTGGTGACCAGTCTTGGAAGTCTTGCATGTAGGCCACCCAGGCATTGTAAGGATGAAGGTGCTTGCCCACAGTTATGTTTGGTGGCCTAACCTGGATAAAGCCATCACTGAATGGGTCGCCTCTTGCCAGCCTTGCCAAGAGTCGAGACCAACACCCCCCTCCGCTCCAACGCATGAGTGGGAAGCACGCAAAACACCCTGGCCAAGGGTCCATATTGATTTTGCAGGGCCATTCCAAGGTCAGACATTGATGGTGGTTGTAGATGCATACTCAAAACAGCTGGAGGTGGTACTAATGCCATCAACCTCCTCAGATACCATAATCAAGGCACTTCAAAAACTGTTTGCAACCCATGGACTACCAAATGTCCTTATGTTGGACAATGGGCCACAGCTCATGTCAAACCAATTCGAACTATTCCTAGAAAGTCTTTGCATCCATCATGCCCTGATTGCACCATTCCATTCTGCTAGCAATGGTCAGGTGGAGAGAATGGTACAGTTAGGAAAAGAGGCACTGGCACAAATGGGCCCAGGGGACTGGCAGACATAAATAGCAAAATATCTGCTAGTCCAGCATGTTACACCCAGTGCCACGACTAACCAGTCTGGCTGAACTTCTAATGGGTCGCCGCCTAAGGACTGAGCTGGACCAACTGCACCCAAACTATTCTTCAGGGCACCCACAGACTCGACTAGCCAACACCAATCATTCACTATGGGGACCTGGTATATGCGCACAACTATGCTGGGGTGCTTTTTGGATTCCTGTCTGGGTTAAAGCCATAACTGGACAGCATTCCTACTGGGTGGAGCTAGAGAATGGCAGAGTGTGGTGCCACCACATTGACCAACTGCATTGCCACTGGGCACCTCTGTCTGCTGCCAGCTTGAATGGCATCCACCAGAGACAAACCCGATTAAAGACTCTGAATCTCTACCATGAACGGGGACAGAAACAAAATGAGATGATAGCACAGCACAGGTACCTGTAGAACCTGTTCCCATCATGTCAGAGACACCAGCAGCCGAGTCTCTGAGGCTGCTAAGAGTGGGTCCTGTAGCAACAGCTGCTGCTCCTCCTAGTCCAAACAATGGACCAACTGAACTGCAACCTTGCTGCCCCACCTACCTACGTGACTACAAATGTTAAAAAGTTTAAATTTAAATATATAATGTTCCGTCTGGGTGGGGACGGGTGTTATGTATTGAAATGAGTAGCTAAAGGTAGTAACTAAAGTCACTCAGGTCCACTGTTGAAGTGGGGAAATGCTTTGTTCTGATTGGTTGACCGGCTGACAGCTTCCTATAAAAGGAGCACTGCTGTCAGCCAGGCTGTTGCTGTTGTTCGTATGAGCTTAATAAAAGAGTTTTGCTGAAGATCACTCTAGCTTTGCTTCCATTCTTGCCCCGAACATAACAGCTATAATGATAGAATGAACTGTACCCATGTATCATATCACCCTGCTAGTCAGAGATGCCACTTCTGAACAATCCATTATCTCCTTGAGAAAACAAACGTATCAAGAGAGTAAACTTAACTTATTTCTGTATAAGAGAGGGTTCATGAAGGTCATATTCTTCCCAAAGTAAATAGCCTTTCACCTCATTCTTAGCATTGCTATTTCAGCAATTTTTAAGAGATAGTTAAAATTTTGGGGCTGAATTAGAGAGACGCCATACTGCCTCTTTTGAAAGAAAGCAAGTCATGAACTACTCTCTTCCAAGGAAGGAAGTAGTGCTGATCTTCTCTTTGGTTAGGTTTCTAGGGTTCAGGGTTCTATGGCACAGTTTGAAGATTAGTAATTTAGTTCATGACCTGTGGAATATCTGACCATGTTTTACACCTGATTGTACTATACATTCCTAATACATTGCAGCAAACAGTAAACAATATGTTGTTTTAAGGGCTGTTTAGATTAGATTAGATTCTCATTTTAATTTCATTTAGAATTATGCCACTTTTCAAACTATATAAAAGTATGTCTGATTTAGCTGTCCTAATTTTAAGCTCATCACTACTTTTTCAGAAAGATGAAAAAAACCTGAAGCATTTGCAGCTTTCTATCAGTTGTTCTCCATTTTGTTTAAAGATAAAAGCCTATCATTATTTTTGTAAATGGAACATCTCAGTATGACCTTACTAAATATCTTCTCATATAATTCCCAAAATTGAGTTGTTGATTCTGAGGCCTCTGGACTATAGGACTTAATAATCATTGCATAACTACTATGGTTTCAATTGCACTGGCCATCTAAAAAGAGATTTATCTTAATTTATCAACCACCTGGAAATCTCTAAGTATAGAGATATGAATATAAATTCTGCCATGAGCTAAGGTTGTTCTTTTTACTTTCAAATATCTACACCGAAGAGGCTCTGAATTAAAACTTTATTCATTTTTTTAAATATTTATACAGTAATCCTCATTCTCAAGGACTTTTCTTGCCTTAATGAGGGACTATTACATCTGAGAATAAATATAAAATCACCCTTGGATTTGGTAATGAAATGGTTTGACGAGAGAAACTGATATTTGTGATTTATGTGTGTCTATATGTATACATGATTGATTTCACATTTGTGCATTTATGAGGTAGGAAGAAAAAAGATCGAAAGAATAGATGTTGCTACCACTTGGGGGAATGACATATACATTTTCAGAGCTTTTTGTATCTATATTTATTTTTCCTTTTTAGCTTAAAACAACAAGCTCTTGAAAGCACATTTGTGATACTACAGAATTCAGAACACTCATCTTGTAAAATACTGGCTAATAATTACAAGGAAGCCATTGAAGATCCAAGTTTTTCTGCATGTCTTATTTTATAAAAAGCTTATCATATATCATATAATTTTCAGGTGTCAGATTCAAAGTCTTGTATTTCAACAATTTGGAATCATGGCAAAAATAACATTGACCAAGCAGTTTTGCAATTTTATTGACCTTGGCCTTTGATCCATCTGATGTTATCAGCTTCTTGCAGAGCCAAGTGACACCTGTTTTCAGTATTTTAGCTTTGTTATTTTAGCCGTAAGCATGAAAGGGCTCCAGGGGACCAGACTACTCTGAAAAAGTAGCATAACTGCATTTTTTCCCTGCTTTTGGTGAGTTTTAATATTCCATTATTTCTTTTTCCTTTTTAAAAAAAAAAGTCTGATGAACATTTCTTTCTTTCGTATGGCACATAAACTGATCCTGTCATCTTACTGAATCTCTATATAAAAGACATTCCAAGGCTGCATTTTAATTAATATTTTTGTATAAAGTCCTGTAGAATTCAAATGTTGATGTGGCTCGTCATATAATCAATGGCTTTTCTGAATTCTTCAACACTGATATTTGCTTGTTACATACATTATGGTCTCCAAGTGCACAGTGAAATCAACAGACTGCTTCAGAAATTGTTTTGGCATCTGTCATGCCCCTGGTGGAGACTGACTCTGAGGGAGAGGACAAACAGCTGACAGGGAGTGGAAGTGTAGCTCCGGAGGTTGTGGAGCAGGCTGGGGAAGGGCAGAGGCTGTCTGGGCAGTCAGAAGAGGACCCAGGCCCATCCCCTCTCCATTATAGGGCATGCAGCGAGGAGAGGATAAGGGAGAGACATGGTCTACTCAGGAGGAGAGGGCCTTGATCCTCTTCATGGGCTGCAGCTGTGACAACTGCATAAGAGGCTGAGTTTGGCGTCCTTCCCAGTGTGTGTTCTGTTATCTGTGGACATCCTCCAGCCCTTATCTTGCCTGGTTTGTGTTGTTTTCCCCCTCCTTCTTATAACTGCTTGTGTGGAGGTTTTTTGTCTTCTGTCAAGGATATTTGGAACTTGGAAGTAAAGTGAAGGAATAAAAGGGGCTTCACCGGGTTTTTGTGACTGTGTTTATTATGTATCCCCCCCCGGGCCATCACAGCATCTATTAAAATAGGAGAAAGAAGCCACTTTCTGAAGATATGAATAGATTTGTAGACACAAATTAGAAAAGGTAATGTTTTGTAAGCTGGATTGTAAGTTTTCAAGAGTTTCAAAGTTTAAAACCAAATTTTGGAATAGGGCTCAAAATTAGATGGGGAGAGACCACTGTTGATGTAGTAGATTATTATATCATCATAGCATTCAGTTCCAGTAGATAATTAGGAATTATCCTATCTGTAATTTCTGAACAGTCTCCAAAGGAGATAAATGTGTAGAACATTTTAGAAAGTTAAATTGATGGATAAATAAGATTAAAAAGTCTCTCATATGGTAGGACTGTAATAACACAATCCAACTTTTAATTCATTGATAGAAACTAGGGAGAGTCTACTACAGAACCTATTCTTTCAGGCATTTTTCATGTACATCTTGAGAGACAGGCAAATATAGCATTTCTGTTCTTTTTCCAGAATGAGCTTTTGATTGCGAACTTTAATTTGGTCCAAATATTGTATTGCTTTTGGGGGGAGGGAATGCTTATTAAATTTGCAAATGACAGCTAATACTCTAGAAAAGGAAACTCAAATTCCTGATAGAGTTAGAGAAAGGGATTGACGGTAACTTCATAAAATTTAATAGAGTTCTCCTCTTAGGAAACACAAATCAAATGCACTGTTATAAGATGGGGTACATGGCTTAGTAATAACACATGGAAAGAAGAAACCAATATTGTATTTTATTGGAATGCAATCATGAGTCACAAATGTAAGGGAGTTGATTTTGCTGGGTACATGGACATCCATTGGACATGAGAGGGAAGGGAAACAAGTAACATTACATGCACTTGTAATCCTCATGCAAATGAAAAAAAATCATATAATTTGCATTAGATGTGTTATGATGAATTGTTGTTATTCTTGAGCCACTTTTATAATCTATATCCAAGGTGTCAGAAGCCAATAGCTGAGTACACTATCATGTATTCACTGAGCTGCTTTATTTCCCTTGTTAAGGTATGTTTTGAATGTAACTGAATATACATGCCATCTGCCAATTTTGACCACATAAGCCAAGCTGACCAAAGTAGCCAAACATCACTCTTTCTAAGAGAATGTACACTATAAAGGGGAAAGAGCCTTGGTGGCTCAGGCTGTTAATTGCCTGCACTTAAGTTCCAGCTGCCTACAACTGCTGTAGGCTCGAATCCCACCAGGCTCAAGGTTGACTCAGCCTTCCATCCTCTCGGGGTAGGTAAATTGAGGACCCAAGATTGTTGGGGGAAATAAGCTGACTTTGTAAAAATGCCACTTGGGGGGGGCAAAGCCCTAGTAATAAGCAGGCATATACAATGGAATGAAGGCTATTGCTGAGCACACTGGGTTGCATCCCAAAAATTGTAAGCTGCCCTGAGTCTTCGGAGAAGGGCGGCATATAAATGTAATTAAAAAAAAAAAAAGAAGGAACACCAGGAATACTATTACTATAGTAAAAAGATCAGCTACCCAAAGATGGCCAGTTAATTACAAGCTGTCAACTAAGGGGGAGAGCAATAGTGATCCTGGGGGGAAGAATGAAGAGTCAGAGCACCCCACTTTCTGATACTGACTAAAAGTGACCAAGAATAATTTATTTATTTATTTATTTTATTTTTATTCATATTTATATCCCGCCCTTCTCCAGAGACTCAGGGCGGCTTACAATTTTTTGGGGGGGAGCAAAAAATGCGCTCAGCAATAACCTTCATTCCATTGTATATGCCTGCTTACTAGGGCTTTTGCCCCCAAGTGGCATTTTTACAAAGTCAGCTTATTGCCCCCAGCAATCTTGGGTCCTCAATTTACCTACCCCGAGAGGATGGAAGGCTGAGTCAACCTTGAGCCTGGTGGGATTCGAGCCTGTTCTAATTGCAGGCAGCTGGAACAGCATGCACCACCAAGGCTCTTTTTAATGTGGCCACACTGATCCTGCATCTTTTTTTCATTGTGAGGGAGGGTAAAGGCAATCACTTTCCATTTTCAAATATTTGGGTAGTAACTTCTGCATACAGTAAAAAACACACAATCCTTTTTGTTCTAATCAACATAACAAATTTATATGCACTACTTTCTTTGCCTTACTACAAATAGAACTACGTACATTTTCCACAAATACCATTGCTCTCACCCAACAATAATATAAAAGCCTGCTATTCATGGATGGAAGAAGCGTGAAAATATGCATTAAATGGAAGCAGGTCAGCAGATGCTATCAAATGTAGGCAAGTTAAAGAATGAATCTGTGACTAATAGAGAAGGAGTTGCCTGAGTCTTCAGCCCTGTCCTAACCTATCTTTTCCTGCCTATTAGTCTGATTGGAGGGGGGGGGGCTGTACAAAATAGTCATTATGCACTATTGTCATCCTTGAGCCAGTTTTATGACCTGTATCTGAAATGTACCATTTTCTCATTAGAAAAGCTAAAATGATCCATTAATCTTTTCTGCTCTCTCACATTCCCAGAAGTTCTGTACTGTTTTAAGCAGAACTTTAAAAGAGGTGCAGTATATTGTAGAGTAAAGATTGTTCATCAGATCTCTCCTCTCTTTTCCTTTTCTTTCCTTTTCCTTTTCCATCTTTCACAAAAAACACGTAATAGAACAGGTTAACAGAATAATGCTTTTAAGGCTTTTCATTCCAGAGAGAACTCTTCAAATAAGTAAAATCTCCTAGTACTTCAGCTGATTGTGTTGCATCCACATTATTTTGTTCAACACACTTACCTATATGGATGTCATAAAAACAGAATATTTGCATAATGATTTATACCCATGATAGGTAAGTGGTGTATTTTCAAATTGCTAAAATTAACTTTTTGTATTTTAAATAAATACATTGCAGAGAAAACAAATAATTTTGATATATTTTGACTTGTAAAGCTTTTAGAAAAGAATTGTATGTGGATAATGATGTATTTTCACATTTAAAAATAGATGGGAGTATAGTACATTGCCTTATCATAAAGTTATTAACAGATTTCTAAGCAAATTTTAAAAGGCATTTTATTGATCATGAGTCATTAACAAAAGGAACAATAGAATAGAAACAAGGACATTTTATAAAATGAAATATTTGGAGGTAAATACATAGACTGAACACTTTTCATACGTTTCTAATATTAGCTTTCTGTTTTAATCTGTCTCTCTTTTTAGTGAATATAACTCCTATAATACCATTTGGGCTTTATTTTATTTAGTTGTACTCTTCTTTGAACCCTAGTGTAAAAATATGGACTAGTTTATGAAAAATGGCAGTATCTCCCAGTGATCCCTTTACAATAGGAATGTTATAATTGAAGAACATATTTAAATTTGGTTCTGCTTGTTGATATGTGATTGTAGAACAGATACTATTGTGATTTTTAAAGTCAACATAGGCCAGAGTCATTGATAGTATATAAATCGAATACATAAAATAAGAACTGCAAAGAAAGATTTTTAAATAGATTCTTAATGGAAATTAAGTAAGCAAAACAAAATTTGGAAAAAATTGCTTTGCCTGTTGGCTAGGAAATGTATACATTTTGGGGGATTAAATGTTCAGCATTTTTTATATCATTTCCATCACATATATTTTCTCCTAGCTTTCTTGAGAGTCTATTTTTGGTCCAAAGATCCTATTTAAGGAAATGTTTTTAAAAAATCTCCTAAACTGGAACAAGAAAAGAATTATAAAATATAAAATATGTAAAATCTAAATCTAAACTGAGCTGTAGGGTATAAAATCAGATAGAATATTGTAAAAAGCGTCACTGACACATGTGCTCGTTTCCCAAATGATCTTTTCAATATTGTTTTCAATCAGAATCTTTTGCAATTTTATCTCAGTGCTTCAATAATGGGCCATTCCCTCAACTTGTACCTAGCAGCATTTTAAACGGGCTTTAATAATATCCTTTCTCCCCAGTGACTATATGCTAAGAGGCAGCTTTGTTTAGTAGTTAAGGCAGCAGTTAGAAAGTGGGAGATTGTGCACTCAAGTCCCATGTTAGCTATGAAAGTCAGTTGTGAGACTTTGGGCCAGGCACTTTCTCTTAGCCAAGTCATTTCAAAGTGTTGTTGTGGGGAAAATAAGAGGAAAGTGTGAACATAGTCACTGCTTTGAGTTATTTGCAAAAATAATGAAGGCAGAATACTAATAATAGTAATAGTAATAGTAATGATGATGATGATGATGATGATGATGATGATGATGATGATGATGATGTGGATCATTGACATTGCCATACTCGACAAGAAACAACTTGAAAAAGTCACCAGATATCAGGACTTGAGAATCGAACTGCAGAGACTCTGGCATAAACCAGTGTAGGTGGTTCCAGTGGTACTCAGCACACTGGGTGTTGTGCCTAAAGACCTAGGCAAGCACTTAAAAACAATTGGTGCTGACAAGATCACCATTGGTCAGCTGCAGAAGGCCACCTTACTGGGATCTGCTCGCATAATCCGCCGATACATCACGCAGTCCTAAACACTTGGGAAGTGTTCGACTAGTGATTTGTGATACGAAACCCAGCATGGTTGTCTTGTTTGCTGTGTATACTGTCATTTTTGTGAATAATAATAATAATAATAATAATAATAATAATAATAATAATAATCCAGGTTCTTGGAAAGGACTCAGTAAGCAGGCAAAAATGCCAAAATCAGTCTGAAGATTTGGTTGACTATATAATGAAGCATAAAAATAATGCTGTTGTCTTCCTTTTTCCCCAGACTGGAAAAAACTTGGATTAGCTATTAAAGTAATATTTTCTTTCTTTTTGGGGCAACTTATATAGTATGTTAACCTATTACTCATTACTTTGCAAAGAAGTAAAATTAGTACAGTGATTTGAAATCAATTAATCAATCAAATGTTTATTGTCAATGCACATGTGTACAATGAAATTGAAATGAGCCTCCTTGGTGCTGGCCCTGCAAGTCTATCATATTAAACCTAATTGTGGTGTTTATGTTGGGTTCAGAAGTCTGACAGCTCAGGATAAAAACTACTTTTCAGCCTATTCGTTTGGCTGGCTATGCTTCTGTATCTCCTGCCCGATGATAGGAGAGTAAAGAAGTGCTGACCAGGGTGTGAATCATGCCTGAGGATTTTCCTCACTCTGCTGAGGCAGTGGGTTCTGGTGATTTCATCCAGTGGTGTCAGGGGACAGCCCATAATTTTTTGTGTTGTGCTCATCACCCTCTGTAATGCCTTTTTGTCCACAGCTGTCAAGCCAGCATACCATACTGTAAAACAGTATGTAAGGACGCTTTCTATTGTAGACCAGTAAAAGGAAATCATAAGTTGTTGTTCCACCTGATATTTCCACAAGAATTTAAGGAAATGGAGTCTCTGTTGAGCCTTCCTGACCATCTGGATGGTGTTATTTTTCTAGGTGAGATCTTGGCTTAGGTGGACTCCCAGAAATTTGAAAGAGCCCCCCTTGATGTAGAGTGGGGCAGGTTCCTCTCTCTGCTTCCAGAAATCTAACACTATCCCCAGCACCCCATCTGGACCTGCAGCTTTATTGGAATTCATGGCCTTCAATACAGTTCTCACTTGGTGTTCATGTAAGGTGAGTGGCTGGGAGTTGGAGGGCTGGCGGACTGGAGCTACAGCATCAGGTCTCTTGACCTTGTAGTGGGTGAAGAAGGTGTTCAACTCCTCTGCCAATGAGGCATCAGAATTGACTGTCTTCATCATATTGCCCTTATAGTAGGTTATATGCTGCAATCCCTGCCACACCTGCCTCAAGTTGTTGTTTGCTAGATGGTTCTTCACCTTTTGTTTATATTTTTGTTTAGCTACCTTTGATGTCTCTCCATAGATTTGCCCTGGCCTCATTGTATTTATCTCTGTCACCTGCCTTAAAGGTGGAATTCCAGGCTCTCAGAAGTGTCTGTACCTCTGCTGACATCCATGGTTTGCAATTCCCATAGACTCTGATGCACTTGTCCACTGTTACATTATCCATGCACATTTTAATATATGAAAGTATGGTGTCAGTGAATTCTTGCAGCTCCAAATGTTCAAATATACTCCATTCAGTAGTCTCAAAGCAGTTTTGCAACTGACAGAGTGCTTCTTCCAGCCAGATTTTAACAGTTTTCCTGACTGGCCATATCCTTTTCCTAAGGGGGATATACTTTGGGCACAATAGCAGAGAGATGTGGTCAGACATACCCAGATGGGAGAGGGGGATTGCTCTATATGCCTGTCTTAAGTTTGAATACATATGGTCTAAAGTGTTCTTACCTCTGGTGGTACACTGCACATACTGCACAAACTTAGGAAGAACAGACTGTAGACAAGCTTGATTAAAATCCCCAGCCACAACAAAAGTGCCCTCAGGGTAAGTTTGCTGCTGCCTCTTGATGGTGTCGTTTAACTTAGAGGGTGCTGTGCTAACATTTGCATCAGGTGGAATATAGACAGTGGTGATATTGAAATAATGGAAGCAGGATTAGGGACTGGCCATGGGGACAGAGATGTCTTGATGAGATAGTTTTCTGCCTATCCAAAGATAGGCAGATAGCAAAGGCATCTTGATTGTACTACAGGGTGTAATCCAGTGGTGGGTTTCAAAAAGTTTTCCTACTGGTTCGGTGTGAGTGTGTGCTTTGCACATGTACATGCAGCGTTTGCAACTTATCTTCTACTGCAAGCCCTATGTGTAAAACATCTGATGCGCAACAATCAGCTGTGCTGGGTAAAGCAGCTGAGGTTGAAAAGCAGGAAATAAAGGTCAGTATAGAGCCGGGGCATGTGGGAGGGCCCAGCAGCTGATTGTCGGAGTGAACCGGTTCACTCACAGATGATCCTCAGAGCTACCGATTTGGCTGAAATGGGCCAAACTGGTAGAGTACCACCATGGGTGTAATCTGTAGTACAGGGTGTAATCTGTTGGTTCTGATGCATCCGCTACATATAGCTTGTTCTCATAGCTATCTCACACTTTGCATTTAAATATAAAACCACTTGCCTTTGTTCTTAGTTGCTTAATTGAGATTAAGATTTGGTAAGAGTTGCAGTGGTCCAATTTTGTTGTGAATACAAGTGTGCTCTGTGACCTAAGTAAATATTACATTCTAAAAAGAATACAAATAAATGATTCCATGCACTGGAAGCAGGGTATTATTTTCAGCCAGGGGACAACATTCCTGTAATAATTGTCATCAGTGTCACTATCCTTTGACAGCTATAGAAGATGTGACTTTTTTTCCTGCTTTTTTAGGAAATTTGGGGGGAGGCAAGAGGTTTAACTACTTATTTGAAAACTCAATCTATGAAAAAACATCCTGCTTTGGGTATGAACTCTCTTGGAACATACTGTATGAGTAGACTGCATACAAAATGTGTATAAACAATTAAAGCTTTTGAATTGTGCTGTTGAAAATTGCTATTTTGTTACTGAATTTCAGTGGTGAGATCCTATAGCTCTGCAAGCCCCCCCAAAATGATCTGTGGTCCACAGTTGGTCAACAAATTTCAGATTGCACAATTGGATTGTAAATGAATGGATTTAGATGGATTTGCTTCTAATAATAACACTTAGACTTATATACTGCTTCATAGTGCTTTACAGCTCTCTCTAAGCAGTTTTACAGAGTCAGCATATTACCTCCAACAATCTGGGTCCTTATTTTAGTGACCTCAGCAGGATGGAAGGCTGAGTCAACCTGGAGTTGCTCAGAATCGAAGTCAGGGAGTGAGCAGTGAGTTAGCCTGCACTACTGCATTCTATCCACTATGCCACCAATACAATATGTACTCTATATTTTTTGTTATATATTTATGTTTCATATTTCTGAACAACCCATCTCCCTCAAGGAGGGACTCTGAATGGTGTACAATGCATTTTACATATATACAAAATACATATTTAGCACTTTAGGATGAATTGTAGCATATATCTTCCACATGAGATTTGATAGGCCTCTATCCATCTAGCCTCCCGAAAAGCAAGGTACCACTTGAAAAAGCACCTTTAGGATTGAACACCTGGCTTTTCTCTCAAGTGCTAAGCTAGCTTGAGGTTGCTGCTTACCAGAAGCTTGACTTGGCATGAGGATTTTGTTTTTTTTTAATGTTTAGGGTTTAATAGCTTTTAATATGATTATTATGTTGTTTCAAATTTTGATTGGGTGCAGAATTTGAGGTGAGATGGGCAGCTATATGAATGTTTTAAATCAAAAATAAATACTTTAGAATAGTAGGGTTTAGTAAACTGATATTTAAAGTTATCACCTTAGTTATTACTAATGGAAACTATTACAAACTTTAAAAACATATATAATAGAGAAATTTCAAAATCAAAATTTGAAAGTATACACAAGCCAGTTTCTGAAGGATTAACATATTTCAGGCTAATACTTTTTTAAAATACAGTGTTAAGAAAAAGAGAAAATTATCTTAATCTTACCTTAGATTCTCCCTTCCCCCCGCGCTTTGTTTAACACTCCCTTTAAAATGTATTAGCTTGAAATATAGCATTCTTCTTTTGGAAGGTCCCTTTGATGACCTATTGAGTCTACTTCAATACATATTATGTGACTTTATTGATAGCTTAATTCCTCAATGACAAATATGAGCACAGGAGAGTGAAACAAAGAATGCCACCTTTGTAACTTCTGCTATGAATTCATTTATTCTCATTCAATGAATTGCAATAATATAGCACAATTTAGACAGAAGCACAGGGCCCAGAATTTTTTTAAGTGATGTCCAGTTACAGTTTTCTAACAGTAATATTTGCAAATGGTACACATACTTTGTTTGCTGACAAAATAGTAATAGAGCAAGTTATACCCTACTGTTTTTTTCAGCAGTCACTAAGTTAGGTATTGGCCAGGAATGATTCAGACATAGACAAGGTAAACAAAAATGAAAGAGGAAAAGGGAGAAGTTTTGTGACAACTGAGTTCCTAGTTTTCCATTTTCCCGGAAACATTGGGCATTGTTTACTTAGGTACAAGATTTCTACTTCCTGAGATGGCTGTTGGACTAAATTGGTACTCAGATTGAAGAAAATAGGCTATTTTTTTCTAACATAGAGTGCAGTGATAATTTATATTCTCTGGGTCAATAACAGCTCTAAAAAAAGTAAAGTATGGCTCTGGAGAGAAATACACTTAGTATTTGCTGTCCTAATTATTTAACTTTACTTATCCATTTAAAATTCAGCCCCAAGGATGGTTAGCAAAACCAGTTAGAATGCAAGTTAGAATGCAAGCTTAATAAAACCAAATCAGAATGCCCAATCTATATTGGCCAAAGTTAAGGTGAAAATTAAGATATTTTGCAGTATTTTATTGTGAAAGGAACCATAATCTAAAAGGACAAAATGCACAGCAGTTGAAGTTAAAACAGTAGTTGGGTGGGGGTAAATATTTTTTACACTTTAAATAAATGTAAAAATAAAATAATAAAATAAAATAAATCCAGGACTTTGATACCTCTACAGTTATAACCCACTGCAGTTCTGTCTTCAAAATAATTACACAATTGAAATAAAGCCACCCAGAGACACTTAGGTTGGTTTGGTTTATAAATATTACAAATAAATGAGATAAAGTAAAATATAAATTTCACATAGACGTTCATGCATGTGCGGATATGGATATGTATATATGCATGTATAGTCATTCATCGATCGATCCAATCATTCATTCTGCTCTTCTTCCAATGAATGTGATAACAGCTGAGCCTCAATGAGAGGAAGCAAAGAACTGGAAGATGAGATAAGCAAGACTTCCTACCTAAACAATAAAGGGCTGCTTATACAAAGATCAGCTGTGCTGGGATTTCAAATCCACTTCAGCTGAGTCAACAACATTGACTCAGCTACTGAAGATAGCAGAGAGATATAGAGCTGATTCTGAATTGTTGAAATAATCCTGTGTGGAAATGCTTTCAGTTAAGTATTTTAAGTTAAAACAGAGACAATTCATATTCACTCATAGGAGTGACAAATTATGTCCATGTGAGCCTCTTAGCTGAGAAGAAAATTCTACTGGGCTCTACTTACACATTGCAAGTCCAACAACACATTGACATACATAGATGACTAAATACAACAAGTTTTTTTTAAATGCCGTGTGTATGAATCATCAGTGGAAAAATGTCTAGTGTAGTTTTGTACTGTTTTCTTAATAGTCATTTACTAAAAATAATTCTCACTGTCTTTCACTTTCTTTTATCATTTATATCCTTTTTTGAATTCTCCAATGATGCCTTGTATTTCCATAAAACTTCAAGACTGTATTACATGTATCTAATAAAGTGGATTGTAATAGAAAAGATCTTATGGAATAATTACCTCCTTAGCTTTTAAATGGTCGTATTACTCTTAAATGATTTTAACAGATCTGCTCAAAATAGACTCATCTGGATTTCACCAGTCACCTGAGGAATTAGGTTAGCTTCACCTTGTTTAGCGAGCTATCCAGGCAAACAGATCAAAGCCGCAGTAATAAGCAGGCATATACAATGGAATGAAGGCTGTTGCTGAGCGCACTGGGTTGAGCTCCAAAAATTGTAAGCCGCCCTGAGTCTTTGGAGAAGGGCGGCATATAAATGTAATTAAAAAAAAAAAGTAAAGCTGTACCTGTTTTGGTCTCAACTGTTTAACAGTAAATTTAAACTGAAAATAACAACAACAACAACAACAAAAACCATGGTGATTTCTGAAAAAATATAGACTTAGTTCTCAACAGATTCTGCTTTTTCACTTACTATTCAATACATCTTAGAACAAGCCTTTCACAAAAATAGGTGTGTAAAGGTAAACAAAGGAAATAATTCTTAGCTAATAAACTATAGCAATGTATTACACTGATAGGCTGTTAACAACTATCTCTTCACAAAGTTACAAGATGACAGCAGTCAACAATATATTATAGAGCTAGAATGAGGGCACAGAATGAAAATGCTAATTTTCAGCTATCTTGAAAGCTATAGGTGGTCTTGGCATGGAAAAAAATGCATTGCCTCCAAGAATGAATCTTTAAGGCATAGCAGGAGGCAGTTCTAACCAAGACTGTCACCATATGTGTTTGGAATTTCTTATACCATAATTAATAATCACTCTGTAGAGATGAATAATTTAATGCATCTTCCTGCACTAGGATATATAGACATGCAGATGCACACCAGGAGGAACATATTGCTGTACTATCTTCATTCTAATCTAGATCAAATCCAAATAGGAGGTTACTTTGAAACAATCAAATACAATGAAACCAAAGAGAACATGGTCCATCTTTAAATATTATATGTAACATATGCTTTGATGCTACCTGATGTATATGTGTGCGTGTGAATACAATGCATTCAGAAAGTATTCCTACCACCTTCATTTTTGTCAATTTTGTTATGCTGCAGCCTAATTCTAGTTGATCTCATTAATAATTTTTCTCATTAATCTACACTCAATACCCTATAATGACAAAGTGAAAACAGAATTTTAGAAATGTCTGTAAATTTATTAAAAAGAAAAAAACCTGAAATATCACATTGGCATATCAGACCTTTCACTCAGTACTTTGTTGAAGCATCTTTGGCAGCAATTACAACCTGAAGCCTTTTTGTGTATAATGCAACAAGCTTTGCACACCTTTCTTCCTTGCAAATCCTCTCAAGCTCAGTCAGGTAGGATGGTGACTGTCAGTAGAAAGCCATTTTCAGGTCCCTCCACAGGTGTTCAATAGGATTCAAGTCAAGGTTCTCCACTCTAGGAGATTGACAGAGTTGTCCCTAAGCCACTCTTGTGTTGTCTTGGCTATGAACTTAGGATCATTGTCATGTTGGAATGTGAACCTTTGGCCCAGTCTGAGGTACTGAGTGCTGTGGAACAAGATTTCATTGAGGATATTCCTGTACTTTGCTCCATTCAGGTTTCCCTCAACTTTGACTAGTCTTCCAGTACTACTGCCGAAAAACACCCCTACACCATCATGCTTCACTGTTGGGATGATATTGGGCAGGTGATTAGTGGTACCTGGTTTCCTCCAGATAGAATGTTTAGAATTGAGGCCAAACACTTCAATCTTGATTTTATCAGACCAGACAATCTTGTTCCTCACAGTCTGAGAATTCTTCAGGTGCTTTTTTGCAAACTCCAAGTAGGCTTTCATGCATTTTACACTGAGGAGAGGCTTCTGTCTAGTCACTCTGTCATAAAGCTAGATTACTGAATATCTGCAGTGATGGTTGTACTTCTGGAACTCTGTCCCATCTCTACACAAGATCTCTGGCATCCAGTCAGTGACCATTGGGTTTTTGGTCACCTCTCTTACTAAGGTCCTTCTCCCCTGATTGCTCAGTTTGACCAAGAGACCAACTCTTGGAAGTGCACAGTGCAGCAGAAATTTTATTGTAGCCTTCCCCAGATCTGTGCCTTGCAATAATCCCATCTCTGAGCTCTGCAGGCAGTATCTTTGACCTCATGGCTTTTGCTCTGCTACAGTCTGCATTGTCAGCTGTGAGGCCTTCTATAGAGAGATCCAAATCACATACAATCAATTTAATTTACCACAGGTAGACTCCAGTCCAGATGTAGAAACATGTCAGCAACAGTCAAAAGAACACCTGAGCTAAATTTCAAATGAGGCACCTGAGCTAAATTTCAAATGTTTCAAAGGGTCTGAATAGTTATGCCAGTGTGATATTTCAGGTCTTTTATTTTTAATAAATTTACAGGCATTTCTAAAATTCTGTCACTTTGTCATTATGGGGTATTGAGTGTAGATTAATGAGGAAATAATTAATTTCAACAACTCAGGCTGCAGCATAACAAAATTGGCAAAAGTGAAGGGGGTCGGATATTTTCTGAATGCACTGTAGGTTTATGAGAGCAATTCAAAATGTTACTATTGACCTATCAACCCCTATATACCTTGGCATCTGAACTGAGCTTGAGAGGATTTGCAAGGAAGAATGGCAGAAAATCCCCCGATCCAGGTGTGCAAAGCTTGTTGCGTCATACCCAAAAAGACTCGAGACTGTAATTGCTGCCAAACTGCCAAAGGTGAGTGAAGGGTATGAATACTTATGCCAATGTGATATTTCAGTTTTTAAAAAAATAAATTTACAGACATTTCTAAAATTCTGTTTTCACTTAGACATTGAATTCTGAATGAATATATATATATATATATATATATATATATATATATATATATATATGCCTGTTATCTTATAATTGCTTGACAAAAATCTGCAAACATCAACTCCATCAACCAATCAAGAAGTAACAACACAGCCAACCAACCCGCTTACAACAGAGCCAGCATACCACACCTCCCCACCAGTATTTATGGAGAGACGGCAGCTCCAATCACACTTTGCTCGCACAAACACAAAGCCAAAAACACCAGCCTGAAGATGGCGAGTGGGACCTCATTGAAACATCACCAAGATATTCTCAATCTTACATGGGAAAAGACCCGAACACTCCAAGACCTGCATATGTATGTATGTATGTATGTATGTATGTATGTATATATATATAGTGTGTGAATTCACACACACACACATGCATACACATGCACATATACATTTCTCTCTCCCCTCCTGTTTCTGTCATTTTATTTGTGTCTTTTATTTAAGACATAATAGTTAATTGATTAAATATTTAAAAAGCTTCATAGCACATATATGAATTTATGTTTACTCAAGTAATTAGACACACAGGGAAATGTACACAAAATTAATGCTCTTTGACTCAATGTAAGGAAGTCATATAATTCTCACTAGAATTAAAGTGAAGATACAAAAAAACAACAATTTTTCAGGTAGGATTAAAGTAGATGAGCATTTATTTGTATTTCTTTAAAATATTTGTATAACACTTAAAGAATCTTCTAATTTATCATACTTTGAATTTCTTCTTTTTCAAAATGATTCTCAATAGCTTGAACAAAATAAAATGCTAACATATCAATATTATCATTATTGACTTTTGGGATTTAGCTTTCACCAGCCTTCACATAGAATATTGTTTCCAAGTTTGAATTTCACATATTAAGAAATTAATGCAGGTCTGGAAAATATTTTTAAAAGGGGAGTTTCATCATTGATATGGATATGAAGTTCTACCATATTTAGTCAATATGACAACATGACTGTGCCCTTCAAATACTTCAGGGTATTGCAGAAATATGTTTATTTACTGTGGTTTCAGAAATGTTCAGAAATGTATCGCTGTTTCCAGGGAAGATGGAGATGCTATAACAGTAGATTTCCTATATTGGCAGAAATGCAGCTGGATTAATTTTAAGGATCTTTGCAATTCTACCCGCTCTATCTCAAGCATCTGGTATTTAAATGAGGTGTGCAAAATTTACAGTTTGTTGCTTGGTTTAGTGCTTTAAGAAAAAGTCCTCATTGATTTGAATAGAATTAGACAAATGTAAAATTTAGTGTATCTCTCACATTTGCGGGATGTTTCACTTCAAGGCCTAACCCGAAGCATAATTAATATCATTCATTGGTCGATATGAGCAAACACAAGTGGCTCTAACTTTTAAACATTTGGGATGGCAATTCTAGGAATAATTCACAATTTGAAAGACTTTCAAACAGATATAAGATTTTTAATGCTAAATTGCTTTCATTGTTGTGATTTCATTATTAAAGAACGTGGTTGGGCACATCATTACACTTGTAAAGGTGATCTTGGGCAAATAAATAGTCATTGTAGTAAAAGGATATTACTGGCTTTGGACAGAATTATATCATATTTTCTGGGAAAATAAGAAAGCATTTTCATTTGTAGTTTGTTTTTTAATACACAAAGTATACATTAAATATTTTGACTGGAAGATAGTCTCTACACATCACCCATTTTAGTACATCTCTGACAATTCTTGTACTCTGTGATTGGAAAAGAAAGACCCGTTACATAAACTACACACAATTGACCTTTCCACAGGGTTCCTGAAGGAATCATTCCCTATGATTGGAGGCTAGGCCTATCTGTCAAAGATGATAAACTCTATCCCACCCTCTCTTCCTTCCTTCCCATATCTTAATATCTACCAGTGTACACATTGTTTGGCTTTTGTAGACAGTGTGTTTCATTATACAGCATGTCAAAAGTTGAATAATTTAACAAACCTGATAGTCTTGACAACGGAGACTGTATTTTGCATGGTTAAGCCATAGATTTCAGCCAAGCTTCTTTACTTTTGTTTCTATTTGGGGATTTTACTGATATTGATCTATACCCCTAGCATTCTGAAGTCTCTAAAGAAGAAAATTTAGTGTATCTCTCACATTTTTTGTTGTATCAATGATCATTTAGAACAGGGGTGTCAATCTCATGTTGTCATGGTGGTGTCACATGACATATCATGATTCCCCCCCTGCCCTTTGTTAAATCAGGCGTAAGTGTGGTCAGCACATCTGGGTCACAGGCCATAAGTTTCACAGCCCTGATTTAGAACATAGAACACTTCCTAGTATTATGCTGTGTTCTCATACAGTTGTTTTTATATCTCAGTCTACTCAGAAAGTATAGAGTAATCCAATTAACCAATAAACTTAAATTAAAGTTTCTGTTTAGCTATTTATTGTATCCTAGTCAGATTGAGAAAGTTAAAATGCACACTGTCTGTCTTAAAGGTGCTATTCTCTTTCCATCTCATGTTATCCAATCAAATAAATGCTGGGTGCTATAGAAAAGAGGGAACTCTGCACATTCTGCAAGCCTTCTGATTTGCTGTTCTGATTCCTGCAGATGAAGCTTTAGGCTGTTCTGTCTGTCCCTGACTTCCTGTGTCTGGATTGGTTTGAGGTTGAGAGTGGTTTCCTGTTTCTTTGAAGCTCAGGGTTAGTCTAATTGAAAAGACATGTCTTGAAAATATGTGTCCAGTATGGTTAAAGAAACTAATCCAACCTTGGTGCTGATAGCTGATAGAAGGCCTCAAAGGATAATTAATTAAAGGAAGTGACTGAGTTAATGTCTGAAGAGATCTATAAAAGTTGCCAGGTCCTGAATGGGCTTGGTAAAATCACTGACTTTTGGTAACAAATGAAACACACAGGGACAAAAAAAAAGGATAGAAAAATTACTGTATAGTAGTAACACTTTCCAGCCCTTTTGTGGCACACTAGTGTGACTATATACTTACAGAGAATGATGAGATTAGGTTAGATGGTAACAATACATGTTCTTCAGTGTAAAAGGGCCAGTGTAGATATCTCCAATTTAAGACCATAATTAAAAAGGCAGGGTCATGGGACTATTCTGTTTGAAGTGGTTTCATAAATGCTTTAAGAAATCCTTGCCAGTAGAAGAGGCATATGGTCTAAATACTAGACCAGTAACAAGGAATCTTACTGTGCTGGTTTAGAAAGAATCAAAGCTAAGATGAAATGAAGGGGTTGGGAGGAGAGGACAAAGGGGAAAGGAAGGAAGGAAGGAAGGAAGGAAGGAAGGAAGGAAGGAAGGAAGGAAGGAAGGAAGGAAGGTCCATACCCTAACTCAATAGGCAAACATTATATAAAATCCCCAAATTGAGACTGAGTTCGACATGACCTTTATATTTAACTGTGTTGCAGCTGAACTGGTTTTGCCAAAATCCAAGTTTCCATTGGCCTGATCTGCCAGAATTTTAATTTCCATGTCTTTGTTTCTGCGTTTCAGTAAATACACTTCCCACTTGTGGTCCTAATGGGTTTTGCTGTATATAATGCAGCCTTTTGAAGGTCACTGGAGTTTTTTCCTTTTTTCCTTTTTAACTTGTGTCATAAGAAGCATTGAGAAGCAGGTGCAGCTCTTTCAGTGTGGACTCTACAATGTTTCTACACAGCGCATCCAGAAAATGTGTGCCTGCAGGGTAAAACAGAATTATCAGTGTTTCCCCATGAGATTTCTGCACCTTTAGAGGCTACCCTCAACTACAGAACAGTTAGCTGCATGGCTGAGCACTGGCAGTAAATGCTTACTTCAATTGTGGCAACTGCCAGTCAGAAGAGGTACATTTAATCTTGAAGGATAGATGTCTCAAGACATCAGCCAGAATTATACAGAGGCTTAGGATACATAAGAAACACTACTGGAGGAGTCTGGAGGAGATAAATATTCCTTTTCCAAAAAGGAAGGAAGGCAGCTAAGTCGATAAAAAATGATGCTTAACCATCACTCTTGTTGCTCTCTAGATACATTTGGAAATTTAATTGTCAAAAGGGGCAGCAGGGATGGGAGGCCATGGCAACAAAGCTCTTGATAAGCTGCATTCTGCCCTTGTGGCTTTTATAGTAGTTTTTATAGATGAGAAATTAAGTGTTAATTGCAAAATGTTAGTACATAGCCTGATTTCATATTGTTCATCCAAGGGTATTTATGCCAACAGTGGTTTCTGATATTTAGACATACTACTTGCATTTGGAAAGAATTGTGGTAGGGACATGATAGAACCCAAAAGCTTCCCTCTTCCATTTTATCCAATAGTATCACCTCCCAATCATGTAAAACTGTAGCCACCACAAAGAGCATAGGGGCTAAGATCTGTATGCCATCCCCAATAAGTTGAAAACAATTGTAGCTGGAAGCAATTCTACTTAATTGCTTCATTTTGGTCATCTACACCACAGGTCCTCCCATGTCTTGAAGCAAAATTAAAAAATGGCAACCACCTTTTTCTGCATGTACAAAAGTAGTTTAGCAATTGAATCTTATTTCAGCTTAGGGTTAAAATTTCTAGCAATGTGTTTAAATAAATGCTTTGAAGAAGGAAATAGTGCAAGAAGCTGTTACAGAAGCACAGATGGACTAAGCTGTTTAAATTCTTTCTGTGCAGTTACTTGATGTAGGTCTGCTCTGGAAGGAAACATAATGATAGCTCTTTTGCTTTTTTCAATGCACACCACTGTCTGATTAAGACTTTGGCCAGTGGTGGGCTGCTGGATGGTCGGCGAAGTACGGACGAGCCCCTAGCTGTGATCTCTGGCTGGGCCTGGCCACCTGTCCTTGTTCTATGCTTTCCCTAAATAACTAACTTTTCCCCCACCCAGGCTGTCCAGATGAGTTCTGCACCACCCTGCTGTACTCACCAGAGCTGCCTGAGTTGATTAGTGGCCTATTTGAAGCTGCATTTCAGCCCCAAAGTGGTGTGTGTGAGTGAAGCGAGCATGCATGCAACCAGCGAGCCCCTTGTCAACAAAAGTGCAGCCCACCTCTGACTTTGGCATGCTAAAATCTCCCAATGAGAGTGTCCAAAGACTTTGTCCACTGTAGTATCCATATGCTGGATTTGGTATTTTTTTCACAGGAGCTGGTGAAACTAGAACTTTACTTTCATAGACCATTATCTAGTACTGTGTTTTGGGAGCTGAAGTCCACATCTCTTAAAATTGTCAAGATTGAGAAGCACTTGTCTAATCAATTTTAGACTGATGGCTACTTAAAAAACATGTGGGAATAGAAGAGCAGTTGAACTGGTCCAGCCCAAATGTCTAATGATTTCCTAAATGTAGCTGGGGAATGTCCTTACTCACCTTTTGGCAGGAAAGTCCTAGCCAATGCAGAAGTAGTCTGGGTGAATAACATTATTACCCATAAGCACCCCTTTTTCTTCAGTAGAGCTCAGATGGCATCTTAATTCACCAGGGAGCCAAAAGCAATGAAATTAACTGTGAGAAGGCTGGAATGTGAGCAGTGGTACCCTTGGAACAAATCAGTTTGAATACAGAATACAGTCCTTAAAGGCTTGAAGTAATTCTGCTTTGTGACAATGGATAAAGGAAAAAAAGATTTGTTTCTTTGGCACCAATGCAACTGCACAGAACAGACTAGTGATGCTTTCGTGTACTATGTGGCATCTGCTCCATCAAGATCCTCGGGAATGTTAGCTGGAATGGTCAGAGGCTTGCTGTGAACAATTTTCATAATTTGCAGAAGGATTGATCTGATCTAGCCTGACCAGGAATCTAATGCTTGGAAGCAGATTATATGGAGGTAATCTTGAAAATTGATTATCCTGTTTGCGTCGACTCTTCTCAGATTGTACAGCTTTGAGGGGGTGATCATCAACTAGTTTGCTAGACCTTAACTCTACAGGTGATAATTAATAACTTATTGAATGAAAGGATGTTTGTAATTATAAGCCACTATCTAATGTTCCATTCCTGGATAAGGTGAAAGTCTGTTTGGGATAAAGTTACATTTCTCCAGAAATAGCAGACACCTGGTTTGGAAATTTTGTAGATCCTCAGTGTTCACTAGAATTGTATGTAAAAGCTGTGGTGAAAAATAGATTTCTATAACTTAGTCCCTCCATTAACTATGGTACTTTCTGAACTGGTTGTAATGATTATTTATGTCTTGGTTACATCTTCTCTAGTTTCTGTAAAGAGCTTTATATTGGACTAATTTTAAAAAGTTTCCAGAAATTGTGATTGGTACATAATATGATAAAATAGGGAAATTACTGCAAGTTTCTATTAGTTAGATTTTCTTTTTAATGGTATTGATTTTAATAGTGCTTTGGTTTTAGTTTACAGCTTTTGATTGTAGGCTATACAGTTTGCATTTTTATCTCATGTAAGTTGTCTTATATATTACAGTATATAACTTGAGAAGTATGCTATAAATTTAAATGAACAAATAACCCCTTTTTCTCTTTATTCTAATGAAACTGAATCTATTGTACACTGCATATACATGACTTTATTTACAAACAATTATGTGCCACATTTTCACCACACTCTAAATACTTATCCTTACCCTTTTTCTGCATATATTTGTCTCACTTTAATTTCACTGATTCTTCTGTTTAAGATGGAAATTTTGTGAGGAATGGATGTAACCTCTTTTCATTTCTAATAAAATAAAATAAATCGTGTCTTCCAAGTTTTGTTAGAAAATTTTCTATTAAAAAAATCAAATATAAGCCAAAAAAAGCATGAATCCCACAGATAACATACTATCTGTCAGTATTAAATTGTTCTTGCAGTTAATTATTTACTTACTTATTTATTACAAATGCCTGAGTGGTGTGGTGGCCTAGTGGTGAAGACGCTTGACTCCCACTCTGAAGGTTGGTTGAGAGTTAAATCCTAGGCAGCAGCAGATGTTCCTCTTTCAGGACACAAAGAAAAAAATATCTGCTGCAAACTCCACATAGGCATCAGGAAGGGCATCCAGTCAGTAAATGCTCAGCTCTATCTTGTCACTCCAGCTCTACCCCAAATTAAAGTACTTCAGGCTCATAAAAAGAAAAAAAATATTACAAATGCCTCAATCACTCATAATGATTCTAAGTGGCTTAAAACACAAGTTTCTTTTTCTCCATGTTACAATAAAAGAAAACATATTTTTTTCCAAATAAAGACATGTATTATATGCTGCTTAATAATTTGCTTTACTCTCCAAATGGCAGGAAAAAAAGAGTTATTGTTTTCCTTACCTTTATGACTTGAGCTCTGCCTTTGAAAACTAAATTTTTTTGGAGGAAATTATATACAATTTAATATTTTAGTTTTAAAATGCTAGATTAAAAGTAGGTACTAAGTATGCAACCATACTAGCTCAATACCCATGCTTCACTACGAAACTATGTGGTCCAGCTTAGGTTTTGGGGAGGAAAATAAGGGGAAAAAATTCTGCCTTTGCCTATCAGCATCCATCGGCATTCATCTGGCTAGCATCCCGTCAGTGTGTGAGAGAGTTGAGGGCTGTTTGGAAACTGTAAGAGTATTTGCTGTGTGAGCAAGAAGGAGACAGCAAGGAGCCTGGGTGTGACTTAGCTCAACTGTTCTGTACTAAAACTGGTTGCTGCTGTGAAACTAAAACTGAAACTCCTCTCCTCTGCTTGTGTTTTGCATTTGGAACAGATTTCTTTTCAGGTGGGGAGGGGGAGTAGAACTCCTTAGCATCAGCGTGTGTTAATAATAATATACAAAACACTAATGTTCTGATGGTCATTTTGAAAAACCCTTTCTTAGTGAGGAATATATGTGCAAATTTCAAGTTTCTAGGCTTTATGGTTCTGGAGATTTTGTGATGATATGTGAGTAGTATTTTGCTTTTATATATATATAAATACAAGCAGCAAGATGGTGGAGATTACATTAATTTAAAAGATCCATTGCATCATAAGATTTATGAACCCTTTTTATACTATACACAATGGTGATACATTGTACAGCATTTTGCTTGTTGTGCCATACCTTTTGCAATCTTGGTAAATACACAGAGAGGGAGGGAGGGAAGGATTTAAATGGATAACCAGTTCCAAGGTTAACCTTGGGACTGGTTATCCATCTAACTTTACTGGGAGCATAAATTGGATACAGAGCCCGAAGCAATTCAAGGTTTTCATTCGTGGAACTGTCCTTGGAAAAGACGCATAACTAATTTTACATTTTCCATATGGTGTATGTGTTACAAGATCACTTCACCAAGATATTCCACTTGTGCCAAATATTAGGTCAGAATTGGCTTGCAGTTTCTAAGAAAATGCTTTGTGTGAAATACACCCGTTAAAGAAAAGGAGGGAGGAAGAATGACATTGGACAGATAAGCTAAGCTTATAAAAGGCCAGTCTGAAACATGCTAAAGCTTCCTGACTCGCCTCTCTCTGTATACACAGACATGATTTCCCCTACTAAATATATTGGTCTATTTACTAGGGTACTTACCTGTTTAAGACGCATTGTTATATTAAGTAAAACAGAGTGCCTGAACTGATACATTTACTGAGAGCCTATTTGTTTTACTGAAGAATTTATTGCAGTAGTAATAACTGTCAGAGGGAAAGTGTGGTTAAAGTGCTTGAGAAGGGACCAACTGCATAGGGTATCCATCACACTATCGACTTCCTGACAGTAGTGTGGCGAACTCCTTTGTCATAAACTCAAGCACCCGGAGTCAAAACCTAGATCAATGAAAGGGGAAGCTTGTATCCAGCTTTCAGGGAGGGTATCTTTTCTCTTTGACCCATTAGGACAGAAATAACAGAGGCCTCCCTCCCCTTCACCTCCATGGAACACATCTCAGTGCAGCCTTGATTTATAACAAGCCTTCCGGATAGCTGCTAGCTATGGCTTACCTTTGAAATGACAGCTGCGGTACTTTACAAGGGAAAAAGTTAATATGTGGAGTTTCCTGATTAGACCCCAATAAAAAAGCCAACCTCTGGAAGTTGCAAACTGCAATTTATTTATTTGTTTATCAAATTTAGAGACTGCCCATCTCACTCACAGAGAATTCCCTTACAATGTGTAATTACTTATTGTCTTGGTATTCCGCTTGCTCTCACATCCAGTTCCTCTTTTTCTCACATTCTTTGCACCTATTATGGAAAATAGATAGCTAGCTTCCGAATTATTATATTGACTTCAATGTATTTTCTCCTGCTAGTGAAAATTCAAAATAAAATTTACCCAACAAAACTTTCCAGAATAATTTCCCCATTTTTTGTTCAGACTCTCATTACATACATACAATCATAATATTAATAATTGTAAAATCATGTCAATTATTGGTCTAATCTCTATTCCTATTGCAATGTGAAGAACAAAAAAACTTTACAAAACTTTAGGGCAATATCACTATAGCCAAATGAAATGCATGAATAATTAAAATGAAGTTGAAGATGTTGTGAGGCTTCTTAAATGTTTGAACATTTATATCATGTCTCAGATAAAGGGAACAATTCTCTTCTTCAATGATTTCTGTGAATTAACAAGGAATAAGTGATGTAGGCTGGTTCTTGTTTATGTAGGAACTAAGAAACTACATGCAATAAGACTTCTATGAGAGCAGTTTGGTGCAATGGTCAAAGCATCAGGCTAGAAATCAGGAAACCATGAGTTCTAGTTTCACCTTAGGCACAGAACCAGCTTAGGTGACCTGGCCCATTCTCCTTTTCTCAGTCCTAGGAAGAAGGCAATGGCAAACATTTTTGAAAAACCTTGCCAAGAAAATTGGTTGTCCAGGCAATTTCTGAGAATTAGACACAAATGGAATGGGAAAAAAAGAGTCTATATCTTTCGGTTGATGATGTAAGAACTCACTACCATAATAAAATGTTGAACCAAGTGCATAACAGTCACCTGGCTCAACAAAGTTGTGGGTTGTCAGTGGTGTTTGCAGGGTATGGTTAAAAAAGTTGAGATGGTAGATTAAATCTCTTTGGTCAATTAAATCTGGAATCAACTGCCTTTGGAGTTCCGCCTGGCCCCCGATCTCCACACCTTCCGCCGTGAACTAAAGACCTGGTTATTTGACCAACCTGGGCTATGACCCCTCCTTAGGGGAGGGAGGGTTTTAATGTTTATTGTTTTTATGTCTTATATTTGGGCTTGTCTTTGTTTAATTATTTTGTAAATATTTATTGTATATGTTTTTAGCTGTGAGCCGCCTTGAGTCTTCGGAGATGGGGCGGCATACAAGTTCAAGTATAAATAAATAAATAAATAAAATATCTTGAAAGAACTTCTCTTATGCACCTTTCTCAGGTCAGAAGATCTTAGCATTTCAGGCAGCTACAGAGTGATGGAAAACTGTATAATGGCAAACTGTATAATAACTACATGCTCCTACAATAAATGCATCACAAAACACCAAGATAAGTTCAGTAAAAATTCACTAGAAAGTTCTGTAATCTTCAACCATAAAGCGTCTCAAAATGCCAAGATAAATTCAGTAGAAATTCTGTTGAGAATAAAATAATTAAACAGAAGTCTCTTTCATACAGGAAGAAAATTTTTGAAAAATTTCAGATTACCACTAAATTGTGATTACTGTCACAAGACTGACAGAAACTAAATTGTTTGAAAAGCTCAAACCCTTTCACAACATTTATAAGCACTTGTGGAACACTTAGAGCCCCATAGCAACGAGCAATATCTCCAGAGATTTTACCTTGTATTAATAGTCCTTGTTTGTTTGTTGTTTGCTTGTATGTATATGGATGGATAAAACTTGCATATATTATGTCTTCTGAGCTTGAGGGTTTGTGTTTCAGTTTACATGTAATCAGTTAACAATCAATATATTTCAACTCAACAGGACTAAAATCCATTTGTCAAAACCATCTGTAACTCATCCTTTTAATGACAAGTGTCCTTTTTTAAATGTCTCCTGTTAAATAATAATGGGAAATGTTGACAGAAAACCCCTATAAGAATCACAATTGCCAAAAAATAATGCCTTTTCCGCAACTCTTTTTCTCTATCACGGGTGAAAAAAACAGCTGGGTAATGAAAGAACTGCAAGGAAAGATTAAACAGTTATTCTCCAAATGCAACTGTTGAGGTCAGTTTATCAGAATATAAAATGGAACATTGTGTGGAGGTTGTCTCTAAACTGTTTTACTATCTTACACTGCAATCCCAGGTTCACATACTGAGAAACAGAGCCCACTGAATTCAGTGAGGTAGAACAACTTGTATGTGTTAATTTGTACTTTAAGAATACAACCTGTACAGTCAGGATGAAATTTAGGTTCTCACAACTGCATAGTTTATATGTGAAACTACATTGTTCCATAATACTGTCCTGCCATTTTTTAGAATTACATAAATGGGAAAAAAGGAAGCAAATAGTTGACAACCATCAAATGATGTTTTTAGAAATCACTAGGTTTTCCTATGCAAATCCCACATAAACATATTTTATGATTATGTCCTATAAATCCCTCACAGTGTGAGGTACAGAGGAAACTATTTTGACTTTCTGTTTTAGAATTATATCAGATCTAATAATGTGTGACACTTTGGGTATGTTTTCCTCATAACATGCAATACCATTGAGTTCTGGTAGAGTAATGTATAATCAATACATCTTTTACTGGTGACCAAAGGCCTGGTCATGCATACAGAGAAGTCAATAAATAATAACTGGAGGTCATTGTCATGGTGACGCTAAGCTATTGGGTCATTTTGATTCACTTCTGAACTAACCATGATTCTTAATGACCACTAATGTTCAATCATAGGACACATTTAAGCTCTTTGGGCTAGTGGCCTCTTATAGCTCTCTATTCCTTCTATTGCCACCTCCCCCTATTATTCATATTCAACTGGAACTTAAGCTACATTTTTCTCAGCCATGATCTTCTTTGGTCCATATTAAGTACTTCACTAGCAATTATTCTGTAAGTTAAGATTCATAGCAGTATTCTTTATCACTTTGGAAAAGTGAATTATTATTATTTCTGCTTGCACCAAATAAATTACAAGCAATTATACAATAAATATCACCAAAATTGTAGAGACACCAGTTTTCAATACAGCATAATAGCAGCAGCAATAAAGAGAGGTAGGCAGGTGCTCAGAACTTCAATGAGTAAACATGGGAGCAAATGGAAATGGGAGTTTGAGGAAAGCTGTGTTCAGGTACATTTAAGAAAGTTGGTTGGCTAATTGAGAGAAGCTAGGGTGATAATGAGAAGGTTTACCTTTATGCTGAGCACATGGTATAAATGAGTGGGACTTATAGCAGCATAAAATGCCATAGGTAAACAAGATTGTGTGGTGAGAGACATGTTTAGTTTTGTTAAAACTTGTCAGAACAATTTTTTTCAAACAGTTGCATTGCATGACCGTTCTATTTCAAGTACCAAGAAGGAATTTGGGACCTATTTATCATTTATAAAATTATACAAAATTTCATGTAGGTCATCTTGCTCGCTTATTCAACATTTTCTTAATTCTCCTCCAAAATTATTGTTTATTTCTTGATTCATCTTTTACCATGAATCATAAGCACTTATAACTGACTGGAGATTTTACAGTATCTTTCCCCTGCCATGTCCACCAAGCCACGCCCACAGAACCGGTAGTAAAAGGACTCCTAAATTGAACATAAGTTATGTTTGGGGAAGTGCCACTCCAATCAGAACCAAAAACAGAGAATCTCTGGCACAGAAAGAGAATGTCCATTCTATGTACCCAAAATTTTTTGGTTTCCTCTGGATTGAAAGTGAGATTGCTCTTTCCTATTCAGACCTTCACAGTTTTATTTCTATTGTGTGTAAAATAATCTTAAATCTATTTGAATTTTTAAAATCTCACAACTTTATCTGAAATCTAAGCACAAGACTGATACATAATTTTTCTACTTTGTAAAACTGTTAAATCATGTACAGTGTTATTGACTGCCTACTCTTTTCAATACTCTTCTGTATGTGTCACAAAAAAGTTATTCCCAACTTCTATTTATTTTCAATTAAATTAGAACCAGAAATAATGCTCATAGGTACTACATATAAAGTTCCAAAGGGAATCTCAATTTAGTGCAGCCAACAGTCAATGCATGGCTTATAGAATAACACTCTGTATAGAATAAAACAGAGATTAGCCTAATGTATAGCATTGTAGTATGAAGTACACTATTTGCTAATGCCTTTTCTAAAGTAAACTGATACAGAGACTGAACAGAGAAGGGATACATCCTATTTTAACTCCCCTTGTGTAAAAATTGGGGCTAATGGATTTACATTTGCTCTATGTCAAACTTGCATTTTTCAGGAAGTATCATAATTAATCTAATAAAACAATGAGCATGGATGTGCTTGATAATTTAATTTACAGTCTTTCCCTGGAGATTGAGTCAAATGCCACTTTCAAATCTGGGAAGCTGTTATACAGGGTTCCTTGAGGCTGAGAGCAATATCTTTCTGCCAGGTAGTGGAAGATAATATATTACTCTTTACTGGGTTGTCTTCCTGAAGCTCACTTGTTTGTTTGCCAAGACTTGCTCTTGTTTTAGCCATTCAGTAAATTTGTCAAACAGATGCTTAGCACATAATTTACTAATAACCCTTAAAAGATTGATTGGCCAGATATACTGAGGCAAGGCTAAATATACTATCAAAATGCTAAATTTCTTGGTCAGAATGTGCATTGCATCCTGGAACTGGTTTGCACTGGTGAGTTGGCAACCAACCAACAAAAGCAATGGGATTTTTCTCTTCGAATGCTTGCTCCAATTTTGCTCTTTCTTAACTCTTTTAAAAATTAAATTCAGTAAGGTCTCATGTATTTTTTTTTAGATTGTAAAATTCATGTTGAAAATGGTGACCACTGTTTCTCAATGCTTTATAAACTCCAGCTAGTTTATCCTTGTCTTCTATGGATTATCTATTAAACTAAGAGGGTTTTATTTCAATTTGATTAACTAAGAAAAACTTAACTTTAAAGCTTTTGTGAATAGAAACTCTAGTAGTTATTTCAAATTTTCTTCTTATATTCCTGCTTATGTAAGGATTATTTAAATTGGAAGGTCTTGGAAAATTTTAAAAATCAGACCACAGTCCAATCAAACCCATTATGTCATCTTATTTGGGTATCTCTTTGGTAGCAGATTATTCTTTAGAACTCTCTGATAGGGTACAAAATTATGTTCACTCCTGATGGGCATAGGAAAATTCAGGGATTCAGTAGGATCTGATTAATCATATATGCCAAAAAGCTTTGAGCTACAAATGAAAAAAAGTTATATTCATGGTTTTAGTTCTCTATATCAAACTTTGCTCTGAGTATAAATAAAATTTTACTTATTAAAGATAGGTTTTGGACTTCTTCTGCAAACTCTTTCCTGAATTAGCATAATCCATAAATCTTTAATTTCAGCACTAAATATAAACTGAAAAGAAAACTACATTTAATGCAGCTATGAAAGCACTGTCTTTAAAATTCAATTCAAAACTTAAGTACAGGAAAGATTAGGCTAAAAAGGCAGATGATGCTTCATGATTGCTACCACAAAACAGACGGACAGTTTTATCTTAAAAGTGATGACCAGGCAATTCATTTGCAATGACAGCACTCATGAAATGATACATACATCATGCTCATCCTTGTTAATCAAGTTCAGAAGATTTATTAAGATAATATCATGGAAACGTGTCAGCAATTTAGCTCTCTAATCTCAAGGTACTTTTTACACTATAATCTTTAAAAGGACTAAAAACTAACAAAGGCTAGGTGTTAAACAGTACACAGTTTACAGAACTACAGCAAAATATTCTACTGAAGAATAAGCTCAGTTGAAATTGGTTGTGGTCATTACTAATTTTATTAATTGAAGCCAGGTGCTAAAATTATTCTGGGGCAGAAATTACTGAAAATATCTCTTTGCTCACTTTTGCAATAACCCTTCTCTCTAGATGACCTCTGATCTCTGTTCATGGTCAGTGCTGAAATTATAGGATTAATAGTAATTTAGTAGCTGATGAAATATAGATAGATTTGATATTTCATATTACCTGGGAAGTACTATAGAAAAGCATGCACATACCGTATATCATTCAGTACTTATAAACATATTTTCCACTGCAGTGTGGGACATGTAACCCTGGAAGAACTGTCAAATGCATAAAGTAGCTGAGTTTCACCCTCAATCAAAGTCAGTTATCAATCTAATAAGATATTGTGAATTCAAGATAACTTTAATTTAGCAATCAATACACTTAATTTCACTTCACCTTGTAATTTAATCATTTTCTTTCTCCTAAGCTTTTTTGAAATTTCTCAAGAGCATTTTGCTCCAAAAATGAAAAAGTCTAAGGTCAGAAGATCTTGCCCCAAGCTTCTCTGCACTTTTTCAAAAACTGCAGTGTATGTGTACTATAGATACATGGAGCATGCTCAGAAGTGTTCATTGAAACCAGAAAGATTGTGAACCGAGTTTCTGTATCCAAAAGGGCATATGGAATATTGTTTCTTAAGTTGTCTTCTGAATTTGTAGTGAAAAAAAAATAGCCTATCTTGTTAAGTCCTTCAAGACATTTATTGCTGGTGAAATTACAGTCCACCCAAACCTGTCCTCTTTTCCTTCTATATTATTAGTGTAAGAAACAACTGATCAGTCGAGAAGAAAGTTTTCTAGAGGTAGCAGTGTACCACTTCTGTCTGTTTCTAATTTTGGATAAACCAAACTGTGACCTTTCTGTTCTTTATCTCTTCCTACTAGGTTAACATGCTAACCATACTCTTTCTGAGTTATGATCAATGAATATATGATTTATTGGATCACAGGGCTTTTCTGTTTCCTCCCTCTGCATTCATTCATGCTCAAGTCAACATGCTGTGAATGTTTCTTACAAGGGCATTTTAAGTACTATGTAGGGGAGGAGGGCATCTGCAAAATTAGATTAACAGAGTTGGAAGGGACCTTGTAGGTCATCTAGTCCAACCCCTCACCCAAGCGGGAGACCCTACACCATTTCTGACAAATGGCAGTCCAATCTCTTCTTGAAAGTCTCAAGTGATGAAGCTCCCACAACTTCTGAAGGCAAGCTGTCCATTGGTTGATTGTTCTCATTGTCAGAAAATTTCTCCTTATTTGCAGGTTAAATCTCTCCTTGTTCAGTTTCCATCCATTATTCCTTGTCTGGCCTTCAGGTGCTTTGACCCCTTCCTCTCTGTGGCAGCTCCTCAAATATTGGAAGACTGCTATCATGTCTCCCCTGGTCCTTCTCTTCACTAGACTAGCCAAGCCCAGTTCCTGTAACCGTTCTTCATATGTTTTAGTCTCCAGTCCCCTAATCATCCTGATTGCTCTTCTTTGCACTTTTTCTAGAGCCTCAACATCTTTTTTATAGTGCTGTGACCAGTTGGACCTGTTGCTCATGTACCTATCCCCTAGCTGTGTGACAACGGCCCTGCCTGAGCTGCTTGATGCTGTCTCGGAGATTGTGGTGGAATTCCCCAAGCTTTTAGTTGTGGGGGATTTCAACCTGCCCTCTCTGGGAGAGGCATCAGGTTTGACCCGGAAGTTCATGGCTTCCATGGCAGCCATGGACCTGACCCAGATAATTCAGGGCCCTACTCATGAAGGAGGGAACACGCTTGACCTTGTTTTCATCTTGGGGCAGTGGTGTAATGATCTTGGTGGGGGTTCACCGACTAGTCAACCCCTGTCATGGACTGATCATTATTTCCTATGGCTGGTCTTCCAGCAGGCTGCCTCACGCTGCTGGGATGAGGAACCAAATAGATGGTTCTGCCCCAGACGCCTGATGGACCCCAAGAAGTTTCAGATGGTGCTGGGGTAATTTCCCACTTTCTTTGTCCACAGCTCGGCTGAGGCCTTAGTGTCTGCCTGGCAACAGGCGGCCTCGGAGGCGCTTGACTGGGTTGTCCCCTTGTGGCCCCTCCCTCACCGCAGATCCCGGTTGGCTCCCTGGTTTTCAGAGGAGCTCCAGGAGATGAAGTGTTGAAGGAGGGGCCTAGAGAGCAGGTGGACAAGCCGTGCCAAATCTGACCGTGCCCAGCTAAGAGCCTATATTAGGACTTACCTGGTGGCGATGAGGGTGGCGAGGTGTGCTTACTTCTCCGCTCTCATTGCATCCACAGATGATCACCTGGCCACCCTGTTTAGGGTCACTCACTCCCTCCTACACCGGGAAGTGAGGGAGGACCCTTTGCAGGGTAGAGCTGAGGAATTTAATCAACATCTGGTGGATAAGGTCACTCAGATTTGGGCTGGCTTGGACTCAGACTGGCAGGGGTCAGAGGAAGGGGTGGCAAGGAGTCTAGCTGATACCATTTGGGTTGAGTTTGATCCTGTTTCTTTGGATGAAGTGGACAGGATCATGCGGAGGCTGAGTTCCACCACGTGTTTATTGGACCCGTGTCCTTCCTGGTTGGTCTATGGCTCCAGGGAGGTTTAACATGGCTGGCTCCAGGCAGTTGTCAATGCTTCTCTAGAGGAGGGTTCCTTCCCCGCCGCCTTGAAAGAGGCGGTGGTGAGGCCCCTCCTCAAGAAGCCCGCCTTTGACCCAGCCATTTTAAACAACTTTTATCCTGTCTCCAACCTTCATTTTTGGTGAAGGTTGTTGAGAGCGCAGTGGTTCAGCAGCTACCAATGTTCCTGGAGGAAGCCGATTACCTAGATCCGTACCAATCGGGCTTCCGACCCGGGCACAGCATGAAGATGGCATTGGTTGCACTGATGGATGATCTCTGGAGGGCTCTGGACAGGGGTTTTTCCTCTGTCCTAGTCCTAGTAGATCTCTCGGCAGCTTTCAATACCATCGACCATGGTATCTTATTGTGGCGGCTCGGGGGATTGGGAGTGGGGGGCACCATCTTATGGTGGTTCTCCTCCTACCTCTCGGGCCACTCGCAATCAGTGTTGGCAGGAGGGCAGAGGTCAAGCTCGAGGCCCCTAACTTGTGGGGTGCCCTAGGGGTCGGTCCTCTCGCCCCTCCTGTTCAACATCTACATGAAGCCGCTGGGTGAGATCATCCGGGGTTTCGGGGTGAGGTATCACCAATATGCGGATGATACTCAGCTCTTCATCTCCACCCTGACCCATATCAGTGATGCCCTCCCCGTGATGTCTCATTGTCTGGATGCGGTGCAGATCTGGATGGGGAGGAACAGGCTTCGACTCAACACAGCCAAGACTGAGTGGCTGTACATACCAGCATCTCGGATTACTCAGGAGATACCACCGTTGGTCATGGGGTGAGAGGTGTTGCCCCCTGTGAATAGGGCGCCCCCCATGAATAGGTAACCTGGCGACCTCCTGGATGCACAGCTCAGTTTGGAGGAGCAGGTGGGAGCTGTGTCCAGGGGGGCATTTGCCCAGGTGCGACTGGTTCGCCAATTGCACCCTTACCTGAGCCGAGATGCCCTGCGGACAGTCACTCATGCACTCGTCACTTCCCGAATCGACTACTGCAATGCTCTCTACATGGGACTACCCTTGCGGACCACCTGGAGGTTGCAGCTGGTGCAGAATGCGGCCATGCGGGCTGTGATGGGAGTGTCCCAATACTCGCATGTTACACCCTCCTGCGCGACCTGCATTGGTTGCCAGTTGCCTTCCGGGTGAGATTCAAGGTATTAGTCCTACATGGCTTGGGCCCGGGGTACTTGCTGGAACGTCTCCTGCCAGCATCACACTCCAAACACCCTGTACGCTCCCACAGGCAGGGCCTCCTTGGGCTACCGTTGGCCAGACATTGTCGGATGGCGATGCCCAGGGGTAGGGCCTTCTCTGTGGGAGCACCCACCCTGTGGAATCAGCTCCCCTTGGGCCTTTGTTTAGCCCCTGATCTCCGCTCCTTCCGCCGTGACCTGAAGACCTGGCTATTTCAGCAGGCCAGTCTCGACTGAACTAAGGGGCGGGGGTTCTTTCTTTTTAAAGTAATTTTAATTGTTTTTAGCATTATTGGGCTTGTATTGTTTAATTATTTTTAAAGTAAATTATTGTATTGGGTTTTATACTGTGAGCTGCCCTGAGTCCTTAGGGAGAGCGGGTGGCATACAAGTCTAATAAATTATTATTATTATTATTATTATTATTATTATTATTATTATTATTATTACTGGACACAGTATTCTAGGTGTGGTTTTACTAAGGCTTTGTAGAGTGGTATTAGTACCTTACTTGATTGTATCCCACTGTTAATGCAATTTAGGATTGCATTGGCTTTTTTGGCTGCTGCTGCACACTGCTGGCTCATATTTAGCTAGTTGTTCACTAAGCCTCCAAATCCCTCTTGCAGTTACTGCTATTAAGCCTGGTTTCACCCAAACCTCACAGGTTTGGTCGTGTATATAGCTCATACTTGTGTGTGGAGGGATACCTTTACCTTTTACCCCTAAAGATAGCAGTGTAGCATTAAAGTAGTTTGAGAACATTTCAATGAGCATTAAAGTGTCATTTTCCTTTAATTATGAATATACGTTTGCTAGCTGCCCACCCAATCCAGATCTGTTTTCAACACTGAAAACAACTGCAGCTCAATAAAATAGAATTATACTTTAGTTTATTTCATTGAAGAAATCAAATAATACTATTGGACTGTAAGAAATGTGAAGACATTCTGTTTCACAGCCAGGAGCCTAAAAGCAAAAGTGATGTTCCAATGTACCAATCATGTAACTGGTATTGTAACTGCCTGCTGTGGAGAAATCTTTTGGGTTTATACTAAATATCACAGAATTCAGTTTTCAATAATCTTAATCACAGTCTCCATTTCTTTATTTTTATTATAGTACTTTGTGTAGAAGTTTGTATGGCTGTACATGAGCCATGGTGGCACAGTGGTTAGAATGCAGTACTGCAGGCTACTTCTGCTGCCTGCCAGATGCCTGCAGTTCGGCCGTTCAATTCTCACTGGCTCAAGTCTTCCATTCTTCTGAGGTCAGTAAAATGAGGACCCAGATTGTTGGGGGCAATATGCTGACTCTGTGAACTACTTAGAGAGGGCTGTAAAGCACTATGTAAGTTTAAGTGCTATTGCAACTGCAATTGTTTTATCTTACTCTTTATTCTAAACTAAAACTTAAAAATTAGATCATCATATTTCATCTTACAAAATGGGGACAAGCTCTAGAAAAAGGTATGGAGCCTTTTACTGCCTGATTCAGAGATCAGCAAGTTTATTCAAAATGGAAGTTGCATTAAAAAAGAAATGGCCACCTGACATCAGAAGAAGGATGATTATAGATATTTGATGTCCCCAGATATAGGCAGGAATGCCAAATTCACCATTTGGGGGTTGAAAGACTTTGTGGTTATCTTATGGCAAGAAAAAAGGGTGCTTAATGTCCTGATAATGTTTCTTTAAGAAATATAAAATTCATACTACTGAAAACTGGCAAGATGCTGCTGAAGTTTGGTAACATACTTTTGGAGAGGACTGGGATCTACCATATAAAATGGAGTTGAAGAACAGTAGGTTACTGTTTTTATTGAACATTTAAAGAAAACTAATTCCCTAGAAGTCTGAATTCCATAGATGCCACAACAACATCCTTAAGAAAAGCCATAGCTTCATATGCTAAAAGTTCATTTTGAGAATTGTTGGTAGAAATGAAGAAAATAGTAAAACAAAGGAAATTTATTTCAGCTGTCTGAACTGGAAATGTTCTAAACCATTTTCAGTGCAAGCCATAAATTTCATTTGTACTTAATACAAATCCCTATTATGTTGTGTATATAGAGTATATGGACAATGAAATATACAAATTAAAATATTAAATTAAGGTAAAACCATAGTAAAATCATCATACTATAGCAGTGTAGTGTCACAATAGAATAAATGTTACAATTTGAAATCTAAGGAAGCCAACCATCTAACTCAGGGGTGTTAAATTCACATAATCACAGCAGTGTCACGTGATGTATTGGAACTTCCCCCCCCCCTTCACTAAACTGGATGTGGCTGTGGCCAGTGCATGATGCATCCGGCCCACTGGCCGGGAATTTGACAGCCCTGATCTGACTGCTTCTGGTGTGGCTATGATGAGATCATCCCAGCAGCCTTGAAATTTCCCGAGGAGACATCCTTGAACTATATGTGTTATTAATCATATTGTGAGCTCTCAGCCATGCCCAACTTTAAGAGTTTCACCTTAATTCTGAGTTGACCTGTCCTGATTTCATTCAGTGGGTCCATAGTTTGGGGAGCAACTACATTCCTTGAAGTGATCTTGTTGGATCTGCATGATCTGATGGTTATGGTTATTAAGGATCACTCACTTTAATCACCTAATTTCATATAGATTGTAAGACAGTGGTATATTATCCCAAATTGGTTTTCTATGCTTAAGCCTGATGCAAGGTAGAGAATTTAATATTTTATGTATCAGTAGATCTCTAGGAGCTGATGGTGTGTTTAGATTATTCCGCTCTCAAACTATCTGCTGTAGTCACTTGAGATCAGAAGGGGCAATGTTAGAAAGAATCTGGAGCCATGAGAGCAGTGTGGATTTAAGTGGTTAGAAGTTACTATTGCAGGCTAACTCAGCCCATGGCCTGGAGTTCAATCCTGACAGAGATCAGGTGTTGATTCAGACTTCCTTCCTTCCAAGGTCAGTAAAATGAGGACTCAGATTGTTGGAGGCAATATACTGACATTGTAAAGCCCAGAGGTTTGTTAGATTGTATGACCTCTATAGATGCTATATTGCTAAATAAAGAAATATTGTATGTGTCTTTATACAACATTCTTATTGTGTATAGTGAACATGTATGTACAACATATTGCTGTTTTATATAGGCTTTGTTTTACCAATGGAAGAATGGGTTGAGCACAAGTCAATGACATGACAAGTCAGTGAGTAGAGATTTTGAAAAAAAAATTGCAACCACAACACCATATGATAATTTGTGATTTTGTGATTTTATTAAAATCCAATTCTTTAGAAAGCAATTTCAAAGTATAGGAAACTAGACTTGTTGGTGGACTCCTGGATTTTGCTGAAATCTTTTGTGGGTATTTCTGAGGTAACTATTATATGACTTTCTTGTGTGGATATCAAGTCTACAGGTATAGCAATAGCAATAACACTTAGATGTATATACCATGCCATAGTGCTTTACAACACTCTCTGACCAATTTACAATGTCAGCATATTGCCCCCAACAATCTGGGCCCTCATTTTGCCGACTTTGGAAGGATGGAAGGCTGAGTCAACTTTGAGGTATTGCACAAATAGCAATTTTGCTGTTTGACAACTATATTGGGGACAATGCAAGGACTGGTTTTAATTTCCATTGCTTCTCTCTGTTCTTTCCCCTCTCGTATGGTCTATTGCCTGATTTCTGGCTTAACTACACAGTTGGATTAGGGCCACAGCATTTAAAAAAATCCCTATCCAATAACAACAGATGAAGATAATGTGCTTTGGAATTGTTGTATATTGGTGTGTGTATGTGTGTGTTTTAGTACCTCGTTGGTACAGTACATTTGGGGGAGAAAATCAGGGCTGATTACAACTTGTTAGCTTTGCCGCTGATCCAGTTCTATTTAAGAAAAAAATATGGCTTTATATTTCCCTCCCACTGATTTTCAACTAAAACAGAACTTAGTTGCCTGCTGATCCTGCTGGCTTTTTAAAATGAAAAACTTATTCTTCTTAAACTACTGGAAAATTATGTTTAAAAATCAGCATAATTTCATTGCCTTTTATTTCTGTCTGTCATGAAAACTGCAAGGCTGCTTTCTGGAGCAGCCCAATGTAATTTAATGTGCAAATTTAGTTATAGTTATGAATATACTGAGTGAAAAATATATTAATGATCCAACAGTATTAGTCACTGTACAGTAAAATTGGCTGCTTTCCTACATTGGGAAAAATCTGTTTCTATAGGTGCCTCAGTCTTTATTGCAGATAATTGTGCAAGATTGAGTCTTGGCAGGTTTTGTAAGAAATGAATGAATTCAAGCAATGTACCAGCTGTAGTGCAGCCACTTAAATTGCAGAGGGGTGTAGAAATTAATTCAAAGTGATGATATCACACAACCTATTATTTTTAATTGGGAGTAGAAGAGAATTAAACCCTGGTGTTCAAGGTCTGGAGGAAAAAAAATGACAACAGTTTAAATTTCTAGACCACATGAACAGATTGAACTAGTTCCAGCATAATTTCTTAGGGATATGGAAGATGTCTAGCTAGGTGGAATTAGAGAACAGGTTCAAAAGAGGTAAAATTATTCTGGTTATTTCCCAGTTGTTAGTATAACATATTTGTCTTTCAAGAACAATATTTCAGCAAAATGTAAGAACATTTGTTATTTCTTCTAATTGCCCAGGAAGATAGGTTTGCATGATTTAAAACTACCCAAATGGTTTTCTTCATTCACTGAGGAACTACTTTTAAATTATACCTCTGCAAACTAAGATTTGATGGAACTTAATAAATATTAACTAAGAAAGTGATGTATTGCTCTTACATTATGTCTCTTATGTTATGTTTATTTCCTGATGAATGTTTTGATGTCATTCTCAGGGAATGATTGCAAACAGAAAACCACAAGGATGGACCAACTATGTGACTTAGTGTAACCATATGTTATTATCAGCAAGTTGTGGGATAAAGCTATATCAACCTTAATAACAGTCAAAGAATGACCAGAATCCAAAAAGAGTAATTGAGTAACTAAGCAAAGCTGGCAACTTGATCTATATTTGCTCACCCATTGAGCCACCGCATAGTTTCATTTAAAGGCTGTTCCAACAAGTGACCAAAACCTGATGGAACTTACATTCAGTCATTTTGTTTATATGGGTCTTGCTCAATATAATAAAATATGGAACTGAATTGCTATATGCCATAATGCCATTTATGATAGTTTCACTTTTTCTCAAATCAAGTATTATTTATCAGTGGTGCAGTGCTAAAATCTCAAGCATGCAAGGTCAGATCAGGTGCCTATACCGAAGAAGCAAGGAAAAGTCAACATAACTTTATTAATTCTCACATTCTGGACATTAACATCTTCTTGTGAATTGAGCTCAGTGTTTGAAGAAGTGCTAATCCATCCCATTTTATTACGGAGTACACTTGTTGATGACATTTTGAAATTTGAAGTTGTGGCCTTTTATACGTTTTAGTATGTCTGACATGGTTCTTTAGATCTTCAATTCATCTTCATTTCTTTTCTATTTGCTGATTCTGCATCTGCCCATGCAGTGACTAGGAAAAATGTAGTTTTGTATAAATTTTACACCACTGTTTTTTTTCTGGATGTTTATAAAATTGTCACACATGCCTAACCTTTTAATGTACTTTTTTCACTGCATGATGTTAAGACACAACACTGATATGTACAGTAGTTTTAAATGAACATTTAAAATGTTCTGTTTCTTTTTTGCCAAGTTTTCAAAAATCATAGCCATCAACTTGCCAGGCACTGCAAGATCTTCTTGATTCTTGAGGAATGTATCTTTTCTTTTATGTTTATTGAGCGTATTTGCACCAAGACAAATTCCTTGTGTGTCCAACCACACTTGGCTAATAAATAATTCTATTCTATTCTATTCTATTCTATTCTATTCTATTCTATTCTATTCTATATTGGAATTCTTATGTAGGATGCTAACCCATTCTTACTTTCCTATTAAGATATGTATGTCTTTATGAATTTAGATGGCATTCCTACATTATTGTTTAATACTATATAAAACAATTTGGGGGGGGGGGAGGGAAGAGGAGGGAAAAAAACCAGCAAATCATCACCAATAGAGTAGATTAAACAATAATAAGCAAATGAAGCAAAGTCCTGGAGAACATGGTATTCATAAATGGTCTTCATGTAAATTTCACAAGATCTCTTACTGTTCACTGTGAAAAATAAGTATGCTGTACAAAGTATGCCTTTAGCTTTATCCAGTACATCAATTCTTAGTTCTTATCAGAAGAATATATTTTTAGGGGATTGAAAGGACACAATGACAACAATACATTTAACAATATTTTGATGGTTAGGGCTGTATATTTACCAATAGAAATAGCACTTAGACTTATATAGCACTTCACAGTGTTTTACAGCCCTCTCTAAGCAGTTTACAGAGTCAGCATATAGCCCCTAACAATCTGGGTCCTCATTTTACTGACTTCAAAAGTATGGAAGGCTGAGTTATCCTTGAGCCATTCAGGATTGAACTAGCAGTCAGCAGAATTAGTCTACAATACTGCATTCTAACCACTGCACCACTATGACTCTTTGTTCATCTCACAGTTTAAATTCAAAGATGCATGATTTAGTTACACTCTCCTTAAATGATTGCATCATGGTCTGTATAGTTGCTTTTGCATAGTTGCTTTTGAAGATGGTTGAAAGATGATTGAGATAAAAATGCCTCAGTAAAGCTTTGGACTGTAAACAGATGCAAGATACATATGCATCAAAGCCAAATGCCTTGTGTGTCCAATCACGCTTGACCAATAAAGAATTCTATTCTAATTCTATTCTATATGATATTAGGTTATCCTGTTGGACACTGAACACAAATAAGACTGAATGGCTAAAATTATTGGCTGGACTACCTTCTGCTATCAAAGGCCTAATATGAATTGTGTGGTGCACTCTGCTTTCTACCTAACAACATCAATTTGTTTTTGTTTTCTTTCTCTGAGAAAAAAGCCTTTGTTTTTCTACCTTATTCTCAGGGTGTTTTACAATTTCTTTTAATATGGTTTTATTGTTATTTATATTTTGTTACACACCACTCATCCTCCCTGATGGACTCTATTTCTTCATCATAAAAAATCATTATGGCTGGAATTCTATTGGAGTGTCTTTTCACAACTGAAATGTGAAAAGCTATGGAGGATACAGAGCACTGGGAAGATGATTTGACCATGGAAGGTAAGACTCACACAGATAATTTAGTTACCTCCTAAAAGGTAAACAAAAGAAACCCACTTCCTACTCAAAATAATTTCACTGGCATTTTCTTTTCCTTTGAGGAAAAAAGGTAATTTCCTTTCTATCAGTCTGAAGGAAAATTGAAAAACAAATGCAAAAGAAACTTTAAAGCACAGCATTAATTTAATGGAAAATGGAATGTACTGTTCATGTGGCTGAGCCCAGGTTCTCACACTATTCAAATCCTCCACTTTCTGCTCTTCATGTAAATTACATTTGGTTGCATACTTATTCTTTTCATTTGATTTGGCTGCTCTTGATTAGAGTCTTTTGCTAAATGACTAAACAGCTTACATTTTTTCCCATTTAGTGTTCTTTTCATCACTGCAAAATCATTGTGGCTGGCTTCTCTTTGTTTGGTTTTTGGCTTGTTGTATACTTGGTATCTTCTTTCAGTGAGTTTTGCATCCCATGATACGTAGAGTTTGAGGAATAATTTTTACTATTTCATGGATTCAAAATTGTCTGTCTAGGGACCAATCTGTATCTTTTAAAAATCTATTTTATTGTTTTGAATTCCTTACTCTTATTACAGCCTAATTTTTTTTATTGGAGACTCAGCAAGATGCCTCATGAAGTAGAGGTATGTGAGGAATTCTTCAAAAAATGCACCCACTTTTTTTAATGGAACTTTTTGTGTTTTATAAATATCTCATCTTTTTGGCTTGAAATAATCTGAAAACTTTAGCAATTTCATCCCATAACCATACAGCTGCCTATCACTTTTTAAAAATACTTCAGCTATCCAGAAGTTTATCTTCTTAATTATTTTGCACTGCAAAATAATTTTTGGTCCCACACACTACTTTGTCAGAAAAGAAGCAGTACTTCTTTATGTTTAAAACAGAAACAATCATTTTATTAAATAAATATCTTAAATAATAAATACATAGGCTGTGCACTAATCCTACATAAAAATCCACTATTGTAATAGTGAATTTGCTTTCTATGTAAGAATTCTTTCATTCAGCAATATCTACATAGGGAGGAAGAATGAGGAATCAGTAATATTAAGAAAGCCCAAGCTTTACAAGGAAAGGGAGAATTTATAAAAATAGAAATGGGTACACCAAAAACAACCAGATGAGAACCAGAATTACATTTTTGCATCAAAGGAAAAAAAAGGACAATAGAGATGTTGGAAATTTGAATTCAGTAGGAAGTCTTGAGAGAGGATTTGCTGTTGAACATAAGTACAGTGTTGAAAGATTATTGAGTAATGAAGTAGAAAAAGTTCATATTACAGTTGTCTGGGATGCAGCATATGGTTCAGCCCTGCTATCAGTGAATACATTCATTATATTTGAAGTAAAAGTAGATTTATAATAAGTAAGTAAGTAATAGTTTCATTTCTGTCTAAACTGCATCTGGAAGAGAGAAAAGCATTGGGGAGTGGGATTCTTTATGTCTATTAAATAGAAATTGATTGAAGAAAAAATTAGCCAGATAAGAAATAGAGATAAGGACAATGAATGAAGACCATCCCATCATCTATCTTCAACATTTTCCTTAGTTGTCACAAACTCAAGTGCCATTATGCAATCTCCAGCAACCAATATTTATTTATTTCCTGCCTTTATTAAAGTTACAAATAACTCATGGCAATGAACATATTCAGCACACCTTCCTCTTCCTATTTTTCTCACAATAACAACCCTGTGAGGTGGGTTGGATGAGAAAGTGACTGGTCCAAAGTCATCCATTTGGCTTTCATGCCAAAGATGGAACTTGAACTCATGGTCTTCTGCTTTCTAGCCTGGTGCCTTAATCACTAGACCCAAATGGGTCTATTAAACTTGTATGCATCAATTTACATTTATGGATGCAAGTAGCAATCATGGGGAAAATTACCATTCATGTGTCTATTTATTCTGCTGTCCAAGAACTCAATGTTGATTAAGATCATCAAATGTGTGTACAAAATATCAATAACAATCAGACAATAAAACTTCATAATAACAGATGGATTTTCTTCCTTCTTTGCTTCTCTCTTCTTTTATTTGTCTGTAATATGATTCAGAAGAATTAAGATTTTCTCCTCATACTAGTATCTCTTTCATGGGAGAATAACTGTACATGTTAAAACTTGTGCTCTTTTCCACCATATACTTGACATTTACAAATAGTTTTCAGAGTTTGGTGGACTTTTTTAAAGTAACTTCTCAAAAGCTTCTAAGGTTCATGGTTTTTCAACCAGCCACAATGAGTGGGGTGTTAAGACCATCATGAACAGCAGAAATGATGATGTTTTGTTGTTGTTGATGTGCTGTTAACATTTCTTTTATAGGTATAGAAACAGGGCAAGTATATTTTTTGTTTTGTTTTTGTTTTTTAATGGGATGGCAAGAAGAGATGTGTGGTAAATTTAATCCAACTTAGTGCCTGCTATTATCTATTAAGTTTACTTTTTTGAGCTGTCCATATTGTGCTAACATGATAAGATTTTTCTAGATAATTTAAAAGAAGTTTAGTATGATTATAATTTGCTGTAGGACATTTATTGAAAGTTTGGCAGGATATTCATACTGCTATATAAAGATCTCCCTCTATCATTCCCTGTTCTGAAGCCCACACATCTGCTGTTTCCTGAAATCTATTTTTCCATCCTATTTCTTTCTTCCTTCTGTGTAGCAGCTATTATTTCCTTATTTTCACCTTCTAATACTTCCTCCTTTTTCCTGGAACCTTGCTCCTTTATTAACCTGGATACCTCCTTCTTCCTTTCAACTATCGTTTTCAGTGCTTTCTCAGTAATATATGTGAGATGGAATTGAAATGAAAGTAGAAAAGGACAAAATAAAAGAAAATAAAGATCCAAAGCAACCTGGATCCATCTCCTTCATTATAACTCTAGAAACTATGAATAAATATAATTAAAACATTTGATTTAATTAATTTGTTTAATTTTATTTTGGTGCTGCCTGACTCTAGAATGATTCTAAAGAATGATTCTTACCTATGACAGGCAGACGGTTACCTGAAGAATGATTCTTACCTATGACAGGCAGACGGTTACCTGAAGGCTTCTTATACCTAACATTGGTCCAATAGGCAGAAATGAATCAGTGAGAGAAATTTGATAATGAAGATAAAGAGGAAACTTTAACTGCTGTAATTAGTATGAGGTCCTATTCCAAACACTGATTAGAATTTATTGGAATGGCCTCACCTTTAGACAGAGTGAGGTGGCTTATCTAAGATAGCCCAGTTCTGGTTCTGTGGAATGTCAACACAGAGTTAAATTGTGAACACAAGCACCATAAGACAGAGCTATTAAGATTTAATTATAAAGGTCTAATCCTATACTACACATGAAGACATTTTAGGCTAGTTTATCTGAGCAACTTCTAGTCACCCAGGCCATCCAATTCTACCTTTTAGGGGTAGTGTGAATCACAGGTGATCCCCCTCAATGAACTATATTGCTGTATTTTCACTAAGAGCTAAGGTAGGAGGAGACAATCTTATCAATTTCAAATTATGGGCACTTGCAAAGCCTGCTATTACTGAACAAGATGAAGCTGCTCCCTTATTGGATTGAAGTAGTGCTGTTTCATTTCTCAAAGATATTTGGCTTGGATATCCACTGATGCAAAGTCTCTATGCAACCCCACAAAAAACCACTACTGCCTAACCTGATTTCTATAAATATCATTCAGCAGAGTTGAGGTCTAGTCTTCAAAGGAACAATTTCTCTGAAATATTCAGCTGCTATAATTGTATTATTATTATTTTGGTTTTCTAATCATTGGCCTGGAGGGGATATTCTTCTGGTTCCAAAAGACTATTTTGCATCTTGAGTTGGGTGAGGAGGTAAGAGAGGATGCAATTTGCTGCTCAGCTTCAAGCAGCAAGTATCTTGAGATACCATGCTAAGGAACCTGGTTTGAGGGAAGAAACGTGATTCCCATTCAAACTGTAAAAATAAAATTATACATTGAAAGATCAAAGAGGATATAGACTTGCATAAACTTTTACATAATGTGTGTGAGCGAAATGTAAATGGAAACATAATATATCATATTGGAAAAACTGATCAACTGATCCATGGGATTTTTCAATCTGCAGACCAGGGAACACTACTTAGATATGCACATTGGTCCATCTCAAAGTGTTCTATTACTTTAGAGATTTTTCTGCTACATTTTGGTGTTCATGCTAAAAAATGTTTGAAAATGATGTGGGATATTTAAATTTTGCAATGTGCTATCCTCTTGCATTTATTCCTGTGCCTCTAGACATCAGTTACTTCTTTATAACACATATCTAAACTGTCCCTATTTTTTCTTCATTATTTTTTATTAAATTTATATGTTGCCCATATTGCTATCAAGCAACACTGGGTGTCTTACAACATTATAAAAACAACAATATAAAACATTAAAATGTTAACTATTAAAATAAATTAAAATTAGCTAGAATAGGCAACAGTATGCAACAGGGTGGAGATGGAGTCTTCTTTTTAATCCATTAAATATATCAAGGTTGGAATGCTCCCATCAGGGTCCTATAATCAGGTTCTGTGGGTCTTTTGTAAGGCAAAGTGAGTGGGGGCAAATCTCACCTTGAGGGATACAAGGTTCTAGAGGGTGGGAGCCATGGCAGAAAAGGCTCTTCTCCTGTCAGCCAGAATTCTTTGATTGAAGTGGTCTGCAGCATTGCCCTTCTGCTGGAGTGAGCAGGGCGGGTCAATCCTATGGGACTGAGATGGGTCCTCAGCTAGCTCATGCTACAAAAGTTTTAAAGGTGATAAGCAACACCTTGAATTTGGTCTGGAAGCAAACTGGCAACAAGATCAGCTCATGTAAGACTCTCTGTAACTTTTACAAAATTGCAATTTCTTAGCTTATTCCAACTCATAAGGAGTGTTGAGAAATGGATCATTTTAAAATAATAACCAATCCACAGATAAAAATTTTTCATAAATGGATGGAAAATGCTTGAGTTATTTTTTCATCAAATACAATTTTAATCAATTTAACAGATTAATATAGGGAAAGAGATTCTATTAGAACTGAATGCATATTAAATGGCGAATGGAATTTTATTGATGCATAAAACAGGTTACTAATTTATAAAATGGTGATCAGGTTTTGACCATTGCATCCAATGTTTCCTACAATGTGATTTGATAAATTAAGTGGGGTGAATTCATTCAGACTGCACAATTTGGAATTCATGAAAATTGTATTGCAGATTGAATATATAATTCTGAATAAATAATTTTCCTAGTGTTTATTGGAAAAGGGATATATATTTCAAAACTGTGGAGAAACATGGTGAAATTTGAACTAAAAATTCAGATTTTCATTGACAGAAATACATGAGAAAACTATGCTATGGGAGATACCTGTTGAATCTCTTGGTTGATCTTTAAAATTATCTATACATTGTCCATATAAACAGTTAAGATTATTGTGCTTGCTTGAAATAAGCAAATCTTTTGTCTCTGCCTTTAGTTTTTGGAACACAAGATTGCCAATGCTTGCCAAATAAAATAATAAAACTTTATGAGGAAATAAGGCACAGTTGTGAAAAATTAACAAGGCAGAGGTGGGTCCAGATTTCCTACAAAAAATAGAATATACCTGGAGGAAATTTGGGGAAGATTTTGATTTTGATTACTACCATGGACATTTGGAGAAGTGCAAAACCATAGGGTTTCACCCAGCTGTAATCAATTATTTACAAGATACTCATTAGTAGACAGTCAAAGGGTGGCATGTTCTAATTTAAATGTTGTGTCTGTAAGGGAGTACAAAAAGAAATGTCATCTTCTAGGCAGTGTTTGTCTAGATCAAATATGCATGTGTTAGTTTTACAGATTGATGTCAATGTTGCATTTATTTATTTAGGCCAAGTGGTAATGCAGCATTTTTTTCCTACCTCAAAGAAAACAGTGTACTTGGAAATTATTTAGGGAATATATAAGAAATCCAGATTTACGCACGCGCGCACACACACACATACACACACACACACACACATATATAGGCAAATGGATGCTTTGAGGAGGCACATGGGGGCACGTATAATCATCTTGCCAGTTTAATTAACAGTGCTTTTGACTGATATGTGCTAATGAGGATAATGTACAATATTGAGGAAAGAACCCTGTGTGCTATATTAAAGGGACAGGTGTTGGGCGTATTGGAAAGTTCAAGTTACTAAAAGGAAATGAAGTGACAATGACTTTGAAAGATGCAGTGATGGGAACATTTACGAGGGTTTGCTTTAAAAAAATCCAAATTTGTTTGTGGCTCTAATTTACATGCTTAAAAGTGGCTATTACTTATGAGATTAATTTATATACAGTATCTATGCCATTATATGGAATCATGATAACAACAAAGCACTGATTATGGTATTAATAATGCAAACGATATAACATGGAGATTCTAAAGCCCAAAATTTTTAATTCTTCTAGAAATACTAATAATGATTTTCCATCATAATTTTGATCCCCAAAAGTAGATACTTTACTTGATAGTTGATTTTCTTATTTCTCTAAGTAATAGCCACTTTTAGGTATGTAAAAGAGAGGTTTGGGATGGAAATAATTTGTGGTTTCAATGTTACAATATAAGAGAATGTTTGTTTTTATTGATTAAATAAATTGTATAGCTGCCCATCTTAAAATCTGCTCAACTTTCAATCCAAAAATAAAAATGTTGCCTTTTTATTGGGCAGCATATAAATGTAATAATAAATAATAAAGAAAACAAAAACATTAATTTTTAATGTTCAATAAAATTAGATTAAAAAAATGAAAACAAAAACAATGAACCCCAAACCCAAAAAATAGGAGCAGAAAAAAACTGTTACATACATTATATGAAGACGAAGATGCTGTTTCTTTGCTAATGGCTCTGAGATCAGAGGTTCAAACTGTTATGTATGCAGGTTTGAAGTCATTGGTTTAGTTTGAACTGTTCTTGTAAAATGTCGGAAATGATTGGTTCAAAAAGTGCGGGAAAACCCTGCACTCTGATTGGCTGGCAACTGCGGCTGCTGGCTATAAGTAGCAGCTGCAGCCCAGCCAAATTGGGTCCGTTCTGAGCTGTAGTCACTAATAAACTAAGAGCTTGAAGCACTCCGTGTCTGTCTCTTCATGCAAACTTAACACTGGAGACAAAGGTGGGATTCCACTGAAGAAGACGGCAATGCGGAACAGAAGGAGAGTGAGATGGCTGCGCTGAACACCCCCCCAGCCCCGTTCGATCCAATGGCAGAAGACTGGGACTCGTATGCAGATTGTTTCCAAATTATTTGGAGGGAAACGATCTTGCCGACATTTCCGACAAGCGGAAGAGGGTGGTCTTTCTCACGCACTGCGGTCCGGCAGTTTTCAAGATGGCGAAGGCATTGGTGGGAGCTGCAGACGTGAAGGTAATGGACTGGCCCGACTTAGAAAAGTTATTAAGAGCCCATTACGCCACAAGTATCGTGCCTCATTAAGAGACAGGAGTTTTACCATCGTGATCAAGGGGAAAGCGAAAATGTTAATGACTTCGTGGCAAGTTTAAGAGACATTGGGGGTGCATGCGAATTTAACAATTTAGAAGAGGCCATGCACGATCGATTTGTTCTGGGCCTTAAAGACAAGGTGCTACAGAGCAAGTTATTACTGAAGGAAGCAATAAAAGAGGCCTCTTCAGCAGAAGCTACCAAGTCCTCAGAAGCAGCCATGAAGAAAATCAACAAGGCCACAAGCCATCCTGATGTGGAAAAATCCACAACAACTCATTGTGAGCAAATAGATTCTGAGTCAGACTGTAGTGAGGTGAAGGAAGGAATTTACAGACTCAGAATGGAGTGGAAAAAGAAAGACCTGGGAAGAAAGAGGCAAGATTTCTACTGCAGAGGTTGTGGGGGAAGCCACCCCTGCACTGAATGCAAGTTTTTAGACACCATTTGCCTCCATTGTGATAAAAGAGGACACCTAGCAAGAGTCTGCAAATCATCCAGAACTCCACCCAACAGAAGAAAGTTTGCTACAAGCAAAGACAAAGAATTCAGGCCCAACAATCTCAGTGAGAAAATGGGGCAGCACAGAAGCAAATGGGAAGAATGAAACTCATCAAACAGTAACTATTGGTCATTCATCACCTTTAAGAAGCAGAAAAGTGCATGTCAAGGTACTTATTGAAGGAAGGCCTTGCCAAATGGAAGTGGACTCAGGCTCATACCTATCTATGGTGTCATGGGACACTATTCACAGACTTCTTCCCAACATCCAGAAGAAGCACTTCAAGAAGCAAGCATTGACTCTTAAAGACTACCAAGGGAACAAGATTCCAGTAGTTGGAACAAGAGAATTCAACGTGAAGTTCAAAGGCCACACCAAACGCCTACCACTGACCATCGTGGACAAGGACCGCCTAAGTCTGCTGGGCCTTGAGTGGTTCAACCCGCTGGGCATCGAGGTGACTGGCATCAATCACGTGAGCAACACTGAGTGGGAAGAGGCCTTGAAGTCTGAGTTTCCAGAGGTCTTCAGCGATGGATTAGGCAAGTACTTGGGAACCCCTATCTCCTTTAACCTAGATCCCAAGGTACAACCAATCCATTTAAAACCCAGAAGGGTCCCATTTGCCTTAAAGGAAAAAAATGATGCACAATTAGATAAACTAATAGCCCAAGGGGTTTTAGAGCCCACTGATCACTCCAGGTGGGAGACACCCATAGTCACACCAGTCAAGGCTGATGGGTCTGTGAGAATCTGGAGACTACAAGGGGACATTGAACCATGCACTATAACAGAGCATATCCAGTTCCAGTAGTGCATCATTTATTACACTCTCTTGGAGGGCACAGTTTTGCCAAGTTGGACCTGGCACAGGCATATCAACAATTAACAGTTGATGATGCCACTGCTGAAGCCCAAACCATTGTAACCCATAGAGGTGCCTTCAAATGCAAAAGATTGCAATTTGGAGTAAGCGTGGCACCAGGCATCTTCCAAAGCCTTATGGAAAGAATGTTACAAGGGTTGCCAGGGGTGGTGCCCTATTTTGATGACGTTTTAATTTCTGCTGAAAATGACACTCAGTTACACGAGAGACTCAGGGAAGTCTTAACTAGATTCAAAAAAGCGGGGTTAAAAGTCAAAGAAGAAAAATGCACACTTAGAACAGATAAAGTGGAATTCTTGGGTTACATGATTGATAAACATGGCATCCAACCCACAGAAGCAAAGGTTCAGGCAATCAAAGAAGCCCCCAGGCCAAAATGCAAAACAGATTTGCAAGCATTCTTGGGACTCATTAACTTCTATCATATGTTTCTACCTCAGAAGGCAACCATTGCAGAACCCCTACATAGGTTGCTGGACAAAAAATCTGCTTGGGTCTGGGGGAGGAAGGAACAAGCTGCATTTAACAATATCAATATGCATTTAACAATATCAAGAGTCTAATCACGTCTGATGCTGTGCTGATACAGTTCTCTGAGAACTTTCCTGTTGTTCTGACTTGTGATGCCTCCCCTTTTGGAGTGTGTGTGTGGGGGTATTGAGCCACATGCTTCCCAGTGGGAGGGAAGCTCCTATTGCATTTTACTCTCGCACCTTGACTAAAGCAGAGAGGAACTACAGCCAACTGGACAAGGAAGCCTTGGCAATTGCAACAGCTGTCAAAAAATTCCATGAGTATTTATATGGGAGAACATTTACTGTTGTCACAGATCACAAACCTCTTAGGCATTGTGGCAGGGGACAAACCAACGCCCAAGATCCTGTCACCAAGAATGCTGAGATGGACCGAATTTCTTACTGCTTATTCATACAAACTGATCCACAGACCTGGTAAAGACATTGATCATGCAGATGCTTTGAGTCGCTGCCCACTTCCTTCACACATTGAGGACCCTGTTGCTGAGACTCACACCTTTTTTCTAGAAACTGTTGCCAAGCTTCCAGTACATGCTGCTGAAATTGCCAGAGAGACTGCCAAAGACACTTTATTGGCTCCTATTATAGGATGGATTAAGAAAGGTTGGCCACTTCAAGATCTACCTCAACTGCCAACCTTTTAAATCCAGGCAAACTGAATTATCTGTATTAAGAGGATGTATTTTGTGGGGTAACAGGGTGGTTATTCCTGCAAAACTGCAAAGAGAGGTTTTGGAAATGTTACATGAGGGTCATCCGGGAATTGTCAGAATGAAGGGATTGGCCAGGAGTTATGTATGGTGGCCAGGTATTGACAAAATGGTTGAAAACTGGGTTGCATCTTGTCCCAACTGTCAGGTAGTCAGGCCTGCCCCACCTCTTGCCCCCACACAGGAATGGTACGTTTTACCAAGGAAAAGCTTCAGCAATTGGGTCCTGGGGACATCACTGAGAAAGTTGAAAAACTTCTCAGTGTTCAGCATATCACTCCCAACCCCTCAACTAATTTAACCCCAGCTGAATTGTTGATGGGTAGAACTCAGGTCTCCCCTTGACCGCCTTCATCCCACTTACGCACCCAATGCACCACTAGATTCCACTAGTAAAATTCGCACTTTCACTGTGGGTGATTCTGTTTATGCTAAGAACCTTATGGGTGAACCATTATGGATTCCTGCTGAGATAACCCAAATCACAGGCCCCAGGTCTTACAGGGTACAAACGGAGGATGGTGTCCTCTGGAGCAGGCACATTGATCAGTTAAGATCAGATTGCCTCAGGAGCATAGCTTTTGCTCCTCTCTGGTTCCCATACCTACTGCCTCTTCTAGGGGAAGGGGAGGATTATGAGAGTAATCAGCAAGTAAGAATCAACCCCATGTGTAATGAGCTAACATGACAGGAACCATCCCAAAACCTGTCACAATTCCAAAAACCATTTTCACAAATGGAAGATTGCACATCACTACCTGATTTAGGTGCTGACATTGGGTTGGAGATGGATTGGGAGGAGAGACCAGGTTGTAGTAACCAAACAGGTTCTACCATTACTACAAGTCCAAGTAAGGAAATGTCAGCAGACACATTTCCTCTCTCACAAGGTGAGAACCTTAAAACATCTGAACCACGAAGGTCTCAACGTAGACGTAATGGATAGGTTGGGGTTTGAGTATGGGCTGAACCTAGTGGGGAGGGGTGTTATGTGTTATGTATGCAGGTTTGAATGTCATTGGTTAAGTTTGAACTGTTCTTGTAAAATGTCAGAAATGATTGGTTTAAAAAGTGTGGGAAAACCCTGCACTCTGATTGGCTGGCAACTGCGGCTGCTGGCTATAAGTAGCAGCTGCAGCCCAGCCAAATCGGGTCTGTTATGAGCTGTAGTCACTAATAAACTCTTCACTGAAGCACTCCGCGTCTGACTCTTCATGCAAATCTAACACTGGCGATGAAGGTGGGATCCTTCCCGAAGAGAAGACAATGCGGAGAACAAGCTGAGAGAGATGGCTGCGCTGAACACGCCCCCAGCCCCGTTCGATCCAATGGCAGAAGACTGGGACTCGTATGCAGATCGTTTCCAAATGTATTTGGAGGGAAACGATCTTGCCGACATTTCCGACAAGCGGAAGAGGGCGGTCTTTCTCACCCACTGCGGTCCGGCCGTTTTCAAGATGGCGAAGGCATTGGTGGGAGCTGCAGATGTGAAGGTAATGGACTGGCCCGACTTAGAAAAGTTATTAAGAGCCCATTACACGCCACAAGTATCGTGCCTCATTAAGAGACACGAATTCTACCGTCGGGATCAAGGGGAAAGCTTAAAATGTTAATGACTTCGTGGCAAGTTTAAGGGACATTGGGGTGCATGTGAGTTTATCAACTTGAAGGGCCATGTGCGATCGATTTGTTCTAGGCCTAAAAGACAAGGTTTTGCAGACCAAATTATTAATGAAACCTAAGATCATGCTTAAGGAGGCCATAGAAGAAGCTTCTTCAGGGAAGCTACCAAGTCATCAGCAGCAGC
>CM019148.1:333080456-333146790 GCA_009733165.1 Naja naja | reverse complement strand
TTAGAGGTATTTCTGCACCAGCCTCAGGGCTTTTCCCCAAAGTGCATGGCAACATGTGGGAGAAAGCCTGAGGCTGGTGTGGGAAAACCCATAAGAATTTTATGAATTAGTACATTCCAGTGACCCTCTGCTTACCCAGATTCCCCTAACCAACTTGTTCTGACTGAAAAAGCTGCTTGGATGAAGAGCAAAATGTCTCAAACCAACAAGAAAATAAGTCCAGTTGACCTGATTCAACTCCCAGACTAGGATAATAATATTCAAGCAACATAGCTTTAGATATTGTTTGTAGTCTAAAATTCAGCTCATAAATGTCATCTGCCAAGGAAATCAGGAAATCCAGGCTGTTCAAATGAATATAAACGTATGTTGCAAGCTTAAGCTCTCTACAAGAATCTGAACTACTAACAGTGAAAGCAATTGATGTAGATAAGAATCAATGGAATTCAAGGTGGACTTAGATCTCTTGAAGGTTCAAAGGGACTCAAGATTGATGACACATTTGACCCATCCCTTGGCTCAGCCTGATCATCTCCTACATTAATCAACCAGTAAAATCCCATATATTGACACTATCCCCAGAGTAAAAACACTAACCAATATATCTTCACTCATCTAATAATACTGACTATTATTTGCATACAGATGAAGTTTTACAAAATTAACATAAAATTTGTTGAGAACATTTGTTTTTGTGGAAAGACCCACAGATTATTTATTTATTTATTATTGGGATTTCTATGTCACCCTATCTCCCGAAGGACTCAGGGTGGCTCACAACAATAAAAACATACAGTACAAAATTTTAAAAAGTATTAAATGAACATCTCAATAAGCTAATTAAAACAAACAAAAAACCACTAAAACCCCCATCAGTCCAGGTTGGCAAGTTGAAAGAGCCATGTTTTCAGGTCATGATGGAAGGATCAAAGGTCAGGAGCCATCCGAAGCTCCAGGGGCAGCTGATTGCAAAGGGCGGGTGCACCCACAGAGAAGACTCTCCCCCTGGGGGTCGACAGTTGACACTGTCTGGCCAAAGGCACCCTGAGGAGGCCCTGTCTGTGGGAGCACACAGGGCGATGGGTAGTTGTTGCTGGCAGCAGATGCTCCCACAAATACCCCGGACCTAAGCCATGCAAGGCTTTATAGGTAATTATCAGCACCTTGAATCTCACCTGGAGGGCAACCGGCAACCAATGCAGCTCACGCAGGAGAGGTGTAATATGGGAGTATCGGGACACTCCCATCACAACTTGCACGGCTGCATTCTGTACCAGCTGAAGCCTCCGAGTGGTCCTCAAGGGGAGCCCCATGTAGAGATCACTGGATTATGCACTGGATTTTCTGCTTCATGGAATTCAAAGTAGTATTCAGTACATTTTAATTATTTATTAAACTTATATATCACTCATCTTGCCAGAGGTGCCATGGTACCTTTTCAGGAATGTATGTTATGTGTATACACCTATATTTGTGGAAATTAGAGCTGAAATGCAGCCCATGATCCTAATTGCATGCATAGGCATGTCACCTCAGTATACTAATCTATTTTTTCTAAGTGTGATTTGTTGTTTAGATGGCATTTTTCATGACCAAAATGTAATCTTTGGAATGTGCTGGAGAGTCTTGCAAATATACTTGTTTCCTAAATTTAGAGAAACTGGCCAATTCCTGAAGCAATATCTGATATCTGTTTTGTACCGACTGACAGGAAATGATTGAGACAGAGATGTTCTTGCTCAGTCAAAAGATAGATCATGTAATCTGAACTTAGTCTTAGCTGCATTGCTCCCTTGTCTCCATTCAAGGTGTTTAGGTATCTTTTTTGACCCCAGGTTTGTGTGTGAAGGACAGATCTATACATCTTGATAGATTTGGTGTCCAGGCTGCTCAGCTACCTGCTCTATCAGAAATAGTAGATTGCTTCTCTGACAACATTAATTTCTGAAGATGTCAGATCATGCCAGAATGGCATATTACTTAATTATAGCTCACCTGGATAACAGTGGTGACCTTTATATGCAGCTTTCGTTCTCTTTAATGTTCTGAAACTTCACCTGTTCCAGAATCCTCCATTTACATAAGTAAATATGAAACTCCTTTCAAAAGCCTTTCTACTGATTAACCTTCTATTTTTAAGCAAAATTCAAAGTATAAATATATCACTTGGAACCACAAACTACTTAAGGAAGTGGCATTCTCCCAACTGAGATTGGTTGGGTTTAAGACCCTTCTCTTGATCTCCTCAATCCACATCAGAGGCTCATTTGATAAAAAATGTGAGAAAGTATTTTCTTTCTTGTCCAAGGTATATCAGAGTTGATTTTACTTTGTTGTATTCTGAAAACAGGCATATTATTCAAACAGTTATTAGAAACATTAGCTGATTTATCTGTTGAATGATCTTATTATGCTTTTTTGCCATATTGATTTGTTTTAATCTTTCAATTGATTATTTTATGCTTAGATATAATACTATTTTATGTTTATTTTTCTTATTGTGAGCTGCTCTGATAACTATTTTGCAAAACAAAAGATATAAATGTGAGAAACATATTACTTGATTTAACTATGTGATAGATGTTACATGGATCTTACTCTTTAGGCAATGCACACAAACATAAATCTGGTTATCTTCAAAAGACAAAAAGAAAAGTTAGTATTTTCAAAATAATAGAGCCACATTTTGCCTCAGCAACAAAGCTTACTATAAAAGAGGAGAAGCCCAAATGCAGGAAGAGGGAGAAAAGCTTTGCAGTATTACTTAACATGTTGTTTATTTGTTTTACACCTAATCTTTCCAATAACAAATCCCTGTTTCATCTAACTGTCCAATCCTATATAAATATAATTCTATTATAGTCAACTTGGACTCCTCCACTATTTCAGTTTCTTAAAAAATAAAAGCAACAAATCAGAAAAATGGATATAACAATATTGGACTATTTATTAGGAGGCCATCCAGTACTTCATCTATAACTCACACAAAAACACAACATTGGAAAAAAAAACACTAACCCTGTAAGATTAGCATCACTGTCATCTGTTATTGGTCCATTTTTTGGTAACCAATGTAATAATAATTATGATGATAATGATAACCATTATACAATAACAATAATGATACATCTTCTATTTTATTTATGTACTATTTTTTCTTTCAAAGGGAACATACAGACTTCTCTTTATGTACTTCTTCTGAAGTGATAACTAAGTTAGAAAGAGCACAAATTATATCTTTGGTTCTTGTCTTAGTCAGATAACCTGCTGCCCAGTCCCAAATGCAGCCTTCCTGGATTCTGTTTTGTCTTTTGGAAATTTTTGGAAATTTAAGCTTTCAGCTTCCTTTACTAGTCATGTTCTGTATCTTAATGATTGCCAAGATGATACAGTCACTTATGATATCAGGTACTAGTTATTCTTACAAATGAACAGCATAACCGTTCTATACAGGTTGACTCATACTGATGATTCTACAAAGACAGAAATTAGTGCCATGTAAATTGTTGTAAATATGTATGGAAACAGGAATTTGTTGATTAATAATTCCATTTATATTCCAGTATCTTTGAGAAATAAAAAAAACCCAAGGGTGTGTTCTGGGGGAAAATATGCAACAATCCAAATGAATATTATTTTGTTAGATAACATGAGGACCTACTTTCTTTGCAGTTAGATGATATAATGCAAAGAGGACTATGAGTCAGAACAGAACAGAATAACAGAATTGGAAGCGATCTTGGGGGTCATGTAGTCCATGGGTTGCCAAACTTTGGGATCTCAGGGACCACCAAACTCATAATTTTAGATCCCGCGGACCACTAATATGAATCAAGCATGCCGCTCACTGAAGCGCTTGGACTCCCACTGACAGGATGGGGTCCTTTAGGCACTTAGCTTGGCTGTCTGTTTCTGCAACCTTAAATACTCAGAGTCATTTGGACCCATTTCCCACAGAAAACAAAACACCAGGATCTCTCATTTCTCTCTCTCTCTCTTCCCTCTCTCGCTTTCCCTCCCCTTTCTCTCTTTCTCCCTTTCTCCCTCTTTCCCTCTCTCTCTTTCCCCCCCTCTCTCTGTCCCTGGGGGTGGGGGTGGGGGGAAAGGAACCTTTGAACTGGTGCTGTGGGGTGGGAATCTGATGTCTGGAGGCCGACGAGCCATGTGGTGAAGACCAGATGGCTGGTGGGGAGGTGGGGCAACAGGGATGATACCGGCAACAGATGGACTGATGTGCGTGGGATATTGCGGCATTTGAGCCCTTCCTGGGTGGCCTGCAAGGGGGTGTGGGTGGGTGGAAAGGAACCTCTGAATTGGTGTTGCCTCCTGCCTCCCCCTCTGGCAGCCTCCAAGCCTCCTCCCACCGTGCTTCCTCCTCACCAGAAGCATTGATATACCCAGAGGGAGGAGGAATCTTGGTGGATGCCAGAGGGGCAGTGAGCGCTTTGCAGCACCTGAAGGGAGGGGTTGAGCTTCCCCCTCACAACATATTCACCTGAGGGCATCAGTGGTAGCTGCTCAGCCTCCTCATTGTGTAGAGGCAGGAGGCAACACCAGTTCAGAGGTTCCTTTCTCCCCACTCCCACCCCCTCATAGGCCAGGGAACACCCAGGAAGGGCTCCAATGCCATGATCGCCCATGTACTACCCTCCCTCCCCACACGTACCAGTCCATCTGCTGCTGGTACCATCCCTGCTGAAGACACGGGTGCACTGCAGCCCACCAAAAAATTTTCATGGACCACCAGTGGTTTGGGACCCACTGGTTGGCGACCACTGATGTAGTCCAATTCCCTAATCAAACAGGAGATCTATACTATTCCAGATAAGTGGCTGTCTCCAGTAATGGAGTACCCCCAACTTCTGAAGGTAAGCTGTTCCACTGGTTAATTGTTCTGTCAGGAAATTTCTCCTTAGTTCTAGATTGCTTCTTTCCTATACTAGTTTCCATTCATTGTTTTTTGTCCTGCCTTCAGGTGCTTTGGAATATAGCTTGATTCCATCTTCTTTATGGCAACTCCTAGATATTGCAACACTGCTATCATGTTACCCCTAGTCCTTCTTTTCACTAGACTAGACCTACCCAATTCCTACATCCATTCTTCATATGTTTTGGCCTCCAGCTTCCAATCATCTTTGTTGCTGCACTCTTTCCAGACTCTCAACATCTTTTTATATATACCCAAAACTGGATGCAGTATTCCAAGTGTGGTCTTACCACTGCAAATTTATTTACTTATATGATTTATATAGATATCCGTCTCACACAAGTGACTTTGGATAACTCACATGGATTAAAAAAAACAACCATAACATGTAATGCTAGGCATCCAAGGATAAACAATAACTCAATTTAGAAATGAGAAAAAACCCACATCAATAACAATAGGGTTCATCTAACTACCTGAACCTTGGGGAAATAGCCCAGATCTTCCTAGAAGTGTGCATATACTATAGAGCAGGTTTTGCCACCAAGATGATATAACTCTAGAGTCCAATTAAATGGCTTTTTTTTGATAGAAGGAACCCACAGTATTGGAACTGATGGAGACAAGCAGAAACAATGGGAGAGAGGTGGTCATGCAATTAGCTTGGTCCTGTGCCATGTATCAAAGACCAGATAGTGTATATGACAGGGAAAATAGAGCAATGAAGGATTTGGAGATTTATTTATTTTTTGCATCTTGCTACAAACTTTAAGTGGGGAAAAATGAAAGAAAGAGTTTTAAGCTATGGAGATTCTACTAGAAAGAGTTTTAAGCTATGGAGATTCTACTAGAAAGGTATTTGGCAGTAGCTGCTCTGATCTGAGAAATGAATGTTGGTCAAAAGTAGTGAAAATGGCTATGTATACTTATGACAGTGCACATATTTATGGAAGGGAGAATTGACAGAAGAAGGGTAAAATGTAAGTTAATGCTGTGGGAATGGATTAATTAAGAATCATGTATCCTAAAACAAGAAGAGATTGGGTCAAAAATGAATGAGTGCTGAATGAATGTAGGCTGAATACAACTGTGAATGACCAGTATGAAAGAATCATATTGAAGTGGTTGAGCCATACTGGGGAGTGAATGGAGACTCAAAAATGTGAAAGAAAAGTGAATGAGTTGAAAGAAAGAGGAAAACTGAGAACAGGTAATTAAACAGAGTTGATGACATCTTGAAAGGAGACAAAGAGAGGTTCAAAAAACAAAAGACAGTACAGGAAGTAGTGAATGAACATGGTGGCAGTACAGATGGTTTGCAATGACAGAAAGGTTAAAAGAATGAAAGGAACAGCAAGGTACTTCTATAAATTAAGTTTAATTTTCTTTTTGTTCAGAATAACAGAACAAAAGAATTGGAAGAGTTTAGTCCTTTTAGTCCAACCCGCTCCTTAACCCTATGCCATTCCAGACAAATAGCTGTCCAATCTCTTCTTAAAAACCTTCAATGATGGAGCACCCACAACTTCTGGAGGCCAGCCATTCCACTGATTAATCATTCTCACTGTCAGGAAATTTCTTCTTAATTCTAGGTTGGATCTCTCTTTGATAATCTTCCACCTGTTACTTCTTGTAACAGGTGCTTAGGGCAATAGATCAACCCCCTTTTCTCTCTGACATCCCTCAAATATTGGAAGACTGGTTTCATGTCCCTCCTACCCCTTCTTTTTGTTAGATTAGACATACCTAGTTCCTCAAACCAGTAATCGTACTCTTTAGCTACCAGTCCCCTAATCACCTTTGTTGCTTTTTTCTGTACTTTTTATAGAGCCTCAACTTTTTCTTTTGTACTGTGATGACCAGAACTGGATGCAGTGTTCCAAGTGCAGTCTTACCACTGCAGTATAAAGCAGCACCAACATTTCACATCATCCTGATGTTATCTCTCTGTTGATGCAGCCTAGGATTGCACTGTTTTTTTGTCAGCTTGAAGCTCACTGCTGGTTCATACTTAAGAGGTTGTCCAGCAGGGCTCCAAGATCACTCTTACAGTTTCTGGTTTTGAGTCAGGTACCACCTATCCTATATCTTTGTATTTGGTTTTTTAAATTTAAATTTAATTTAAATTTAAGCAGTTCTATCTATTCTCAATTTCTGTTTTTAATTCCTGGGATTCCTTTTAAGAATTTCCATATAGCATTGTATTTTAATCTCTTTCTTCAAATAGAAGACCTCATTCCCACACAGTCTTCTACTTAAATCCCTAGGTATAAGCATGGAATAAGCTTTACCATAGCTGTAAATGGGTGTCCTTTGCTGCAATCAAATGCCCTGTCTTATGTCTAATCTTCATGATCTCATTGAAACATCTCTATAATGCCCCATCTACATGCTCAGGCTGGCATTCTATGAGTAATGCGTATATGCTAGGATAGTGTGTGGTAGGGAGTATCTTATATTTCCTACAAGATTTATGCCAGAGTCTTTGATAAGTTTGGCAGTCAGAGGTACAGTTTAAAAGATTTGGCATTTTTTTTAATAATCCATAAAGGCTCTGCACTTTTAATTGCTGCATGACAGACATAAAATAAACAACTGGCAGTCCTATCTGGTGTCACAGCACAAGTAGATAGGAGACCATTTGATATTTTTTGAAGGCATTTCCAGCAATCCATAACTACTTGAGGGTTTTTTTTAAAAGGTTTTAAAAATATTCTGGTTGTGGCACCTTGAAGGGCTTTGACAAAATATTGTGGGAGAAAATGTGCAACACATACATATAAAAAAAATCTGTGAAGAAAATACTGTAGGTTGTGTTGAAATGTCTCCCACTTGTTATTTTGAAATTTCATGATGGTTCTCAGCATCCATTGCTGGCTTCAAAATGAAGATACTGGATATCATAGAAAGATATCACCTAAACCCACATTCATGGCTTAGATATACTTAGCTCATCTCAATAAACCATGCTATAAGAAACCAGCATATATTCTTCTCCCTTTTTTGTGCCTTAAATTAAGGCTACTAACCTGAACTGCAAAATCTCAATTATTCACTAGATGGTAGCAAAAAGATAAGAATGTGAAGTCTTTGCTGCCATCTTGTGGTTATTCAGGTTTTTGCAAATATATTTTATATCTTGTAATGTGTTAAACTCAACATATAAAAATACAAATAATATAAATACATTACCTCCTCACCCTTTGGGTGATATATGTCTTTCTCAATCTTGGGTCCTATACCAAAGGCCTGGGAGTTTGAAGGTTCTGATTAGCACTGCTTCTGGACCAAGAGCTTTGATATCTTTCCTGGGATCGGTTGGAGCCATTATCCCAGCTTAGGAGTCACAGCCCCAAGTGTTTCTACCACCACTGAGCCCATTTTGGCCTTGACTTTCCAATTCCTCCTTCAGGCTCTGCTGCTTCTCCGGCTTTTTATACTCCTTCTTGGCACTTGGCACTGCTACATTTATCACCACTGCTATTTTTTGGTCAACTACTATGATATCTAGTTGATTGATTAGAACTTGCTTGTCTATCCGGTATGGCTTAAACTCTAGATAGAAAGCCAAATTCCAAATCTCTATGATTGCTTGATCTTTGTTCAATGTGTCTAGGATCCGCCGTATCAAGTTTTCAGTTACCTGTAGTAGCATCCTTCCATATTATTGCAATAAATTAAAACAGGATCTGAACCTGTCATTTGGTCTTGCTTAGGATGGTGCAGCTTCCATATGAATCTGCTTCTGCCACAGCTGATTAGGATAATTGTTTAATAAAATGATATTGTGTGATATTGTTGTTCAGCATCTGTAAGGAATAAATATAAGCCAAATTGTTGCAGTGGTTAAAGGCACAAGACTGCAAACTGGGAGACCTCGAGTTCTAATCCTGCTTTAGGCATAAATCTACCTAGGTGACCTTGAGCCAATCCGTGAGCTCAGCTCTAAGGGGGATTGCAGGCAGTTGCCAGGAGTGAAAAACCAACTCAAAGACACACACACAAAACAACAGGAGATCAAGTAGCCCATTTCAAGTTGCTTTGTTAAGTGTTCCATTAAACTTGGAATGTTATATTTGTCTCTATAACATTAGGGAGGTTCATGATTAAACTTATCATGGATTGGGTATTTTTTTTAAAATACTTTAATGTACATTTAAATATACTCATTTCTCCAGCTGAGTAGTGACAGGAAAAAAATTGTCTTTTACACAGAATTTGCAGAACAAAATAATCAGTGTTGATTTAAGTATATTGACCCATATGAGCTTTGAAATTTATATTCTACCAGATATATTATTCTGTTCTTGATTACTATCATGTCAAATTGCAACTTCTATATTTGAAACAAACTTCATATGAGAAGGGAAATATCCATTTCAGTGATCTTTGAATTGGCAGTACTGTATAATGGAGCACATATACCCATTCTGTTGGGAGCCAAATGATAAAAATCAATTCCTGATTTATATGAGAGGCCTAAACATAAATAAATATGTTGTATGCTTCTTTATGCCATTGTGAATAGGTCAAGAAAATGGCTTCAATTCTATTTTTAAACGACTTCCTCAATCTATTTAGAGAGGAATATGCTCTGCTACAGAGTAGGCAAACTGTTGGTTGAGTGAGGGCTATTACAGTGGTGAGAAAAGACACAGGTAGTCCTCAACTTATGAACAGTTGCTTAACGATTGTCAAAGTCACAAAAGACTCTCCAAAAGTACTTATGAATCAGTTCCAAAGTCATAATGGCCAACCCTCCCACAATGGTCATATTACCACATTTCAGGTGTTTGTAACAGGCCCACATTTATGGCTGTTTGCAGTGTCTTGCAGTCATGTGACTGGAATTTATGATGTTTTTGCCCAAAAATTGGTGTTTACATCAAGTTTCTGCAAAAATGTCGCCAATAGGTTCATGTAATTACTGTGGTGTTCATCTAGCAACAGCAGTGTATGCTTTACAAATGTTGCATTTTCTTAATGACTGCTGTAAGAAAAGTCATTATGTAAAATCAGATTGGTCTCATAGATGGTCTGATTTACAACTGTCACAACTTACGTCTGCAATGGAAAGGCTCCATTACGTTCATAAGTTGAGGACTACTTGTAGGAAAGAGAGGATGGAATTGTTCTTATAAGAACCAATTGCTGGTTCTTATAAGAACAATTCCATTCCATTCTTATTTTGTCACCTACAAAATCTTTGTTGTTTAGGTTTCCACCTCTGAGTTTAATAATTTTGAAATTGCCATGTAACTTTAGGAAAGGTATAGAGTAGTTAGAACAACATTTTAAAAGTAAGAATCCCTTTAAAGAGGGACAATGCAAGCAAAGAACATGGAATCAGGAGGTAAATTTCTACAAGTATGCTAACATTTTTTAGGATCTATTACTCCAAAATAAAGACCGGACTTTCAGCGAAGTAGCATTTTCTAGTGCTCTGTAATCCTTTCATTGACACACAAGTTTACTTTGTCTGGGCATTTCTTTCTTTATAAATTATGGACTTAACACTTCAACTCACAATATGCTGGCAGCAATGCAAAAGAAAATGTAGCCCAATTCCATGTTGTATTTTTATATCAATCTAGCCTTAGGTGTGCAGAGATCTTATGTTCATCAAGTGTATTCAAGTATGCAGTTTAAGACTAGTGCTTTTGCAGAGCTAATTTTCCTTGTCAAAGCAAGTAAAAGCAATTATGCAATGTAAACATGTGATTTCTTTTTATTGGGTAGACTGTATTTTTTTGTAAACCCTGAGTTCTGAAAATGTACCTTTAATTTCAGTGGAAAACGCATTTCTTCATGTAGAAAGAATAGAAGGTGAGCACTGGTTGAATCTGGTTTCCATTACTACAAATGGGGTGGGTAGTTTGGGTTGAGTGTGTGTGTCAAGGGGATTCTATACAGTTGGTTGGCTGGTATCACAAATTCTATGGTGTGTTTATCCCACTATTCAGCATTTCTACAGCAGGGGATAATTTCTTTCTTTTTTTTAATATTGAAAGAAGCAAATTGCTAACATCCAGCATGCTCTGGCACACAAATACACAAATACACCACATACTATATGGAAACATTTATTTATGGACCAAGAAATAGCAATAAAGTAGGCTGGAGGAAATGGCCTTGTGTTGAATTCAATTTAAAAAGAAAACAACAACAAACAAAAATGATCATTGAATTTTCCAGTTAGAACAGGGAGGGAGTGTAACTCTCAATGTATAACCACAGGGCTGAGTTAGCACATTGAACATTGTGGGTGCTTTTTTTTTTAACTAGCCATGCATGAGATAATAAGAGGAGAGTATCTCTGAGCATGGCCATAGGATTATGGTTCACTTAATGGTTTGGAACTTCTTGCTTTGTGAAACCTTGGCTCTTGTTTTAAATCTGCCAGTTCACAAAACCCACACAATTAGCTGAAAATGCTTCTTTTAATTTGGATCCTATATGTAGCCATTGAATATAGATATATGTCGTCTCTTCTTCTTCCTCCTCCTCCTCCTCCTCCTCCTCCTCCTCCTCCTCTTCCTCCTCCTCCTCTCTTCCTCCCTATTATTCCTATTCATAACATGTGTATTGCTATTTATATTGCTATAAACCTTTCAGAGATTAGGAGCCACATAACCAGAAGGATCTCTCTGTGATCTAGCGTGGCTGGGACAATAATATGGCATTATCAATCCTCATATTGGGGAGGATGACCTTTTAGAAAACAACTTAATAGAAGTTTATTCTACAGTTTACAATGTTAGTTTATTTCCTTCCCCCAAATTAGCAGAAAAGCATTTTGATTTTTTTAATGGAAAATAGCATTTCACCTGAGTTGTTGGTTTGGGTGCAGACACAACCTGCAGGTTCTGGATTCCTTACTTGTAACAGCTTTGGCTTAGAAAGAATCCTTATTACTTCAAATACATTATTTCTTCCATTTCAGGCCTTTATATCCTTTATCTTGGTTTTATTTTTAGTGTCTTAACTAGCGCTAAGCAGGAAGATTTTTCCTTCGTTCAATTTTATGAAAGAAAAATTGCTTCTCATTTTATTTTAAAAAAGAAAAGAAACATTTTAATGTCCTCTCTCCCAAAACTGCAAGTTTTTCAGAGGAGATCATTAATTGGTACATAACATACTGTTTAATTATGTTGCCTGCTTTATGGATTCTCTAGTACAATATTTTTCAAACTTGGCAACTGTAAGATGTGTGGAGTTCAGCTCCCAGAATTCTGGCTGAGAGCTGAAGTCCATTCATCTTAAAGTTTCCAAGTGTGAGAAACTTAGTTCTACTGGATCCCACACTGAACATGGGGCTGGAAAGGATGGCCTCAAGGTCCATTTCAACTCATAGTTTCTTTTATTTATCCATCACACCTTATTTTCTTCATTTTTATTTATTTTATTTATTTTAGATAATTTATAATTTATAGTTTAATTGATCTGTTCTCCAATCTTCATACCCTATTTGGGTTTATATTACCTGCTGGTTTGTTTTATATTATATATAAAAGCATGATAATAGAAAGGGCTCTATTGTGTTCATTTCTATCATTTAAGCCTCAGTGACCAGTTTGATGGAACATGTCACAGCAGCCAAACATGCTTCTTACATTTTAAATAATTAACTAGAGAGCCCGAATAGCCTGCTGCTATATATAGCACTAGGAGGCTGGACTGAGTATCAATCACTCAGTCCATCAAAGTGCTAAGTACATCATCTGGGATCCATAATTCATGGAAAATTTAGAGTTGCACTTGGGCACTTTGTTTCTTACAGGCAAACGTGCCCAATAGTGATTTTTGTGCTTAATCTAAATGTGTGTGTGTGTGTGTATGACATAAAAAGTGAGTTTTAAATTTTTTGGGGGGGAGTTGAATGTGGTACAGAATGACATTTCATCCCATATGTCTTCTCTTCTCACCTTATTAATCTTAGCTTTATAGTATATGGAGTGGCTTGGTTCTTTGTTGCAAAGAAGGAAAGGAGTTTTCCTCACTGAGGTGAAGACAAAATCTGTTTCTTTTTTTATAAATAATGCTTTATTGAATTGTTTGCATTTATACATATTACCAATAATTATTAAACAGTGCTGTGACATTATACATTTATGTGTCCTATCAAAACTTACTATGCATAATACTTTCATAGCCTCTTATTTATTATATACATTATTTACAATTTCTGTGTTTATATCTATTATCTATCCAACTAAACCATGTTTCCCATATTGCATTGTATTCTGTGTTTGTTTTCTCTTTTAGTTCCATAGTTAATTTATCCATTTCCACACACTCTAAAATTTTTTTTATTATTAAGCCTTCAGGTGGTATAGAATTTTCCTTCCAGTACTGAGCATATGAAATTCTTACTGCTGTTAATATATGTAATATAAGATATTTTATCTTCCTATTATAATTTTTTTTATTATTCCTAAGAGAAATAATTCTGGGACAAAATCAATTTTGTTTTTAGCTAACTCTTCTAACCACGTTTGAATCATTTTCCGGTATTTTTTCACTTTGGGGCATGTCCACCAAGAATGAAAGAAGGTACCTTGTTGTTGTCCACACTTCCAACAATTTGGTTTTAAGTTTGGGTAAATCTTAGCCAGTCTTGAAGGTGCCAAATGCCAATGGTAGAACATTTTATGTTGGTTTTCCTTATATGCCGCCGATTTTGTTATTTTATAATTCACATTCCACATCTTTTCCCATTCTTCCAGATCAATAGTATGTCCAATGTTCCTACCCCATGCAATCATCGTTCCTTTCACAATTTCTTCCGCTCTTTCAAATTCTAATAAATGTTTATATAACTTTGATAGTAATTTCTTGTCTGGGCCAATCAAGATTTTATCTAGTGTTTGTATTTCATTATCTATTGCAAATTCCTCACTGTCTTTTTTATGTCTTGTTTGAATTTGCATATAGGTCCACCAGACAAAATCTGTTTCAATGAGAGATTTCAGGAGATCTCCCAGCTTGAATCTGGCTATTTTGATAGCTGGAAAAGGCTTCTGTATATGAATGTCTGCATCTAAGCTTCTTTAGCACTTTTCAGTGGATGACCAGAATTCCTGCCCAAAAATAGAATAGAACAGAATAGAATTCTTCATTGGCCAAGTGTGATTGGACACACAAGGAATTTGTCTTGGTGCAAATGCTCTCAGTATATATAAAAGAAAAGATACATTTGTCAAGAGTCAAGAATCAAAAGGGATAACACTTAATAATAGTCATAGGATACAATAAGCAATCAAATCATACTAGGAAACAGTCAATATAGATTGTAAGGATACAAGCGACAAAGTTACAGTCATACAGTCACAAGTGGGAGGTAATGGGTGATAAGGAGTGATGAAAAGGTTAATAGTAATAGTAATTCAGACTTTGTAAATAGTTGGATAGTGTGGAGGGAATTATTTGTTTAGCAGAGTGACGGTGTTTGGGAAAAAACTGTTCTTGTGGTTAGTTGTTCTGGTATGCAGTGCTCTATAGTGACATTTTGAGGGAAGGAGTTGAAACAGTTTATGTCCAGGATGTGAGGAGTCTGTAAATAATTAGAAGAACCCAATTCAGGCTGTGAGAGGAAAAGTTATAGAAAACAAATGGCTACTTTACATCACAGATTGGTTCAGTTTCATGTCTCAGTTGAATCTAATCAAATCACCTCATTGAAGCTTTGCAAACCCTATTAACAATACATTTCTTTGGGTTTTGTTTAACATTAGTGTTATAAAAATGGCAGCTGTGACTTTGTGCTTGCCCTGCTTCAATTTCATGCTTGTGGCTGCCATCTTCACCTTTTTGCTCCTGCTGCCCCATCACTTCCTTTATGCTTTTTCAGTCTGGTGACCTTCATGTTTATTTGCACATAATTTCCATAATCTACAGGAAGCAAAGGGTAAAATGCATGTTGTAATCTAATACAGTGTTTCTTAACTTCAACAAGTTTCTTCAACAAGTTTAAGATGTGTGGACTTCAACTTCCAGAATTCTTGAAACCTGCATGATGGCTGGGGTATTCTGGGAGTTGCACACTTCTTAAAATTGCTGAGAATCAGAAACGCTCCTCCAATGCAGAATGCCAATGTTGTTGTTTTATTGTAACACTTATGCTTTACAATTACATTGAGTATATTTTTACAGTATTCTAGATCTTCAGGGGGCTTATATATTTTGGGAAATTCTTGCAGTCAGAGGTTCAGGAAAGGCCAAAAGGTCAGTTCTGATTTCCTTTCACCCTGAATTATCATTTGGATAATTCACATGTAATCTTCAATGGAATATAATCCCTTCTTCCCTAAAAATCTATATTGGAAGCAATATACTTCCTTTTTACCAAGTGCCAGAGTGTTGAGCTGCTCACAAAAGCCAACCATAATTACAGCAATAATTTCTCCATTGCAGCCAAAGCTTTTTATTTAGGGCAATATACAGCCATGTGCAAGAGGCCAGGAGAAGGCCCCATTTGAGACACTTAAATCCCACTTAAGCCCTTGAAGGCTTAACTAGCAATGAGACCTTCAGCTGGTGCCCAAGCATTTCAGCCTTAACAGAGAACTGGGCAGCCAGTACAGGATTCTCATGTGGGAATACACTGGAGTGCACTGTAGTTGGCATGTCTCCTTTAAACTACTCCCCCCTCCTTTTTTTGCTGGCTCATTGCCTAGTTCTGCAGGAAGGAAAAATGTCAACTTGCCAAAAGCATCTTCCATTTGCATTCCAACCCATTTGAAAGACCATCCAAACTAAACAAAAAAATTAAAGGGGAGAGGCAGGGACTTGTCCAATTTCCTGCCTTGATCCCTTAGGGAAACGGTTTATTAGTGAGCATCATTGCAAAGGCAAAATGGAGAGGAATATATGAATGATAGAAAATGGGAGTGGGGGGAGAGAAGGAGACAGATAGCAGGAAAAAATCATCTAAATCATCAAACTGACATGAAATTTGAAAGCATAGAAATATTCTTTATATTTAAGTCTGGTTCTTCAAGTTGTAAATATTAAGAATTTAAATATGACCCAGACATCAGAAATGAGGAAAAGAAAGGAAATAGGGCAAGGGTTTGAGGTGGAAGTGGAAAGGGTGCAAAGGTTTAAGTAAAATTTCATTTTAAAAATCCAATATGTTCTATCTTTTGGTTAATGCTTGCTTTTTTGTGTGTGTTTTTTAAATAAATTTATTTATTTATTTATTTATTTATTTATTTATTTATTTATTTATTATTTAGACTTGTATGCCACCCTCTCTCCCTAAGGACTCAGGGCAGCTCACAGGATAAAATACAATACAATAAATTAACTAAAAAATAATTAAACAGTACAAGCCTAATATTAAACATTAAAACTATTAAAATTATTTTAAAAGAAACCGCCCCCTTCTTGGTTCAGTCCAGGCTGGCCTGCTGAAATAACCAAGTCTTTAGGTCACGGCAGAAGGAGTGGAGATCTGGAGCCAAACAAAGGTCCAAGGGGAGTTGATTCCACGGGGTGGGTGCCCCACAGAGAAGGCCCTACCCCTGAGCACCACCAGCTGACAATGTCTAGCTGACGGTATCCCAAGGAGGCCCTGTCTGTGGGAGCGTACAGGGCAATCAATAATGTTTATTGAATAAACATTAAAAACAATTGAACACAGTGCAACTTTCTTGGCCATCATTTTGGCTGTGCTTGCGTTTTTTGCTGTTGTTAAACCATAATGCTCTAAATATTTCAATTGTGATTTGTTGAATATTGTGTGGTATGGACAAATCTAGCTTGCGCTGCATTGAAATAAGTTTTAATAATATTTTACTTATTCTTTATAATAAGGGTGTCAAACTGGTGGCCCACAGGCAAGATGTGTCTCATGCAGGCCACAGCCATTCCAGCTCCATGAAGGGGAAAAAAATTGTGATATGTCATATGACAGCAATGTGATGCAGCAAGTTTGACACGCGTGCTTTATAGTAACAGTTTTGTGTCTTCACAACAAACAAACTACTGGCTACTTTCTGGAAAGATCCCTACAATTTTCTTGGCAGCACTGTCAGAACTGATTTGCCATTGTCTGCTTCCTAGGGCTGAGAAAGAGTGACAGGCCCATGGTTGCCTTTGTGCCTAGAACTCACAGTCTTCTGGTTTCTAGCTTGGTGCCTTTAACCATTGCAAATACTTATTCCAATACTTATTACTTACGTAAACAATAATACAGAAGCTAAACAACTGTGTCAGAGCTGAATTACAAATTAAGTCATCTGCCAGATTTGTGCTCATTTATTCACATTTATGTTTTGTGCTGTTTCCTTATCATTTTGAGATTTAAAAAAAGAAGAAGCTAAAATTTACACTATTTTAAACATAGTTTAAAACTACACATTTTCCTACTAAAATATGCATGTTTTACACATTGGAGATAAAACTGTGTATTTGTGTGCTTTATCTTACAATAATGAATTTTATGACTTGGAACAAATGATGGTATTGCTAAATTTAGAAAAATGTGAAGAGTGAAGTGTGATACAGATTTGTAAGTAAGTCAGGACTGAGCAAAACCAAACCATTTCCAGAATGTGACTTTTGTTTTTCCACAAGCACTAAAGAAGACTAAAATTCCCTCAGGTACAGCTTCTCCCAACACCTTGTTGTGATGTTTGTAGAAACTGCAGCTGCTGAATGTTGCCCTGGTTTCAGAAAAGTCCTCATATGTGGAGAGAGTGCTGTTCTTTGGGGAATATGGTCAACAAATAACATCAACTATTCCTTTTCACTGTGGACCTTAACTAACTGTTCAAATTGTGCATTAAAACATATTGCTATGGAAATAAGTAACATTTGATTAATTGATGGGACATCTATGCCTTAATTTTGAAGAGAACAGGTGTACAGTGGTATCCTGAGGGTAAAAAATGAAGATGGTGGTTAAACTCATACCACTGAAAACCAATATTTTCCTGTGTTGTGATGCATATAAAAAGGGGGCTGGAACTTCAGTAACATCAGCACAACTGAAATCTTAACTTTTCTTATCATCCCAAAGAAGTATGAAAATGTTGTTTATCAAAATGTTCTTCTTGGAATTTTATGTAGTTTTTATAAATAAGAAACAGACTTTTTCCTAGTTGTAAGGCAAGGACAGCTGTGATGAAAGGGAAGAAAAAAGGTGAAGTATATTAAAGCAATGCACATATATGGAATGCTATCATAAGGTCTTCCCAAAGATGGTACCGTACAACTTTGCTATGGCTAAAATCTGAAAAATTTTCTCAGTTCCAGCACAACTGAAAGTTACCAGGCTGAGGAAGATCATTCTAACGTTTCTTTAAGAAATAGGATCTTACTGCTTTCTATGGAGTTTCCTTCATACAGAATATTTTTGCAGACTCTGGTTGTACGTCTTGATGGGGAAGATATGCACACAAAGATCTCAATCTTCTCTTCATAAAACAATCCACTAAAAGGTTGTGCCAAAGCTTTTCTTCTGGGAGGGAGAGTGTACTCTGGCTCAAGCACTTTGTGTTTTCCTCAACGATTCCCTAGTGCATATCTGGCAAGATCTCAAAATATTCTTAACACAAATTGTCTTTGGTCAATAAATAGCAGAAGAGAAGTGTCCTGGAAGAAAAGATTTATTGCAAGAGTGATACAAACACACCCATAAATCAGAATGAAATGAGAGTGCTTTCAGGTAGCAGTGCTGACATTTATGCAAATCTTAGTAAAGACAAGAATACATTTACAGCACACTGAATAATGCCTCATTTTTTTATGAGCAACCCCCAAAGCTAGTTTATAAACAAAGAAAATGTCACAGAAGGCCTTTAAAAAAAACCTATACAGTGCTGTTTTCTTCTAAGCTAAGAACAGCTTAAACAAGGGCTTATTCTCACTTCCAAGTTTCATTACCAGAATGGGCCAGCAACATTTTCGGGAGGACAGAATGAACAATAAAATTATATTAATCTCCAGTCAACACTAAAATGACCCCAGGGCACATTTTTCTGCTCCAATTTTGTAGTACAGTTTTCCATGTTATGTTAAAGATGATAGGTTAAAGAAAAAAAAAATCTTAGGAGTGACATGATAGCTGTCTTCCATATTTGAAGGGTTGTCACATGTCACACGGAAGAAAAGGTCAATTTATTCCCCAAAGCACCAGAGGGCAGGACAAGAAGCAAAGGGTAGAAGCTAGTCATACACATTTCAACCTGAAACTAAGGAGAAATTTCCTGACAATGAGAACAATTAGTCAATGGAACAGTTTGACTCTGGGAGTTGTAGGTGACTCATTGCTGGAAATTTTCAAGAAAAGATTGGACAACTATTTGTCTGGAATGTAATGAGGACTCCTGCGTTGGGCAAAGGGTTGGAGTAGAAGATCTCCAAGATTCCTTCTGGCCCTATGATTCTATGATTCTTCAAGATTTTGGTCCATCTTGGATACTATGCTTCAGTTGGCTACTTTGCAGTGGAAGAAATATCCTTCAACTGAATTAATGTTCACCATAGGGTTTTAGAGCATCTTTTATCATAAATACTATAAGAGCACAGTCAATGGAACACTTGCCCCACCATAGAAAGTGGTTTCACTAGCAGAAACATTTTTAATTGCTATTTTTCTTTTCTGAATTAAAAAGTTCAGCATTGTATTATTTCATTTTTTTACAATCACCCTGGATAGAACATTTCACCCTCAGCTCTCTATCAATAGATTATTTAGGCTATTTGGGATCTTAGGATCCCAATATACCTACCTATATGTATGTCACCATATGTATATCTGAGGCAGCCTCCAGATAAGTATGAGTGCAGTGCATTCCCTATTATCCTGGCTTCAGAACTTTCATACCCCAGAAATCCATGGGATATGGAGGGGAGCTTAAGGTGGCTTGGTCAAAGACTGTGACTTGTTTGATCCCAACTAGTCTGGCAGGTCCCAAAGGTGCTTTTCCAAAAGGCAACTGGATTTTCTTGATTTTTTTCCTTGAAAATATTTTGCTTCTCATCCAAGAAGCTTCTTCAGTTCCCTTGAAACTTCTTGGATGAGAAGTGAAATGTTTTCAAGGAAAAAAGAGAAAGCCCAGTTGCCTTTTGGAAAAGTATCTTTGGGACAAACATGACCTGGATGATTGAGAATATTTGGTCTGGCAGTCTACAATAGAACTGCCCCCTTCCAAGCTAGTCATTGTGTTTGGCACTGTTTGCAGAATCCCAGTGTCCCCCCACTTCCCCTAGTATGGTTTGGTTGTTCCATTTTACTCTTCAAATTAAACAGTATGAAGCCCTGCAGTTAAGTAGCCTATCTTTGGTTAACCACATAATTTAAAATATAATGGAAAGATAGAGCTTATATTTCTGTAGTCTGCATGGCAAGAAATTCTTTACCCAGTGGCCACTGCTTCGTGGAAAGCCTTGGCTATTTACTTCCTCTTCCTCATCCTTGTTGATGTTTCATGTATGTAAACATTAGGCAGGGGTTAGGGAGCCACCAATCATGGCCTTTAGAATGTCATGTATTAAAACTGTATGGACAAGCGGTGTAGCAGGGATCCCTTTGGGGCATATGGTGGCAGTGTTAGCTGCTACAGCATAATGAGAGCAGTGTAATTTCCTGTCAATTCTATGACTGAGATCACAGTACAGCAGCTGTCTGGAAGTGGCTTGAATGGTGATGGTTTGTTGAAAAGTATTATCTAAGATATCTGATTAAATCCTCAGATAAGACCATCAGGTGCATTCTTGCACCTTCCTAAATTCCAGTGCTTCAGGACCAGATTGTCAACTTCAGTTGTGTCTTTGAAATGCAAAGGGGAAAAAAACATGTTAAAATGTACTATAAATACATCACACTTGGGAGACAATCTCTTGACCTGTAGATTGTTGTCACCATTTTCTATATCTGATTAATAGGTGATTACTGTTGTTCTGAGAGGGTCTGGTATGCAACTTAAGTATTAATGAATTAATGGATAGTGCAATTTTTCCCATACATTTCCCTACCACTGGCATCATGAGTTGGTATAGGTAAAGGAGCTGGTCTGAGCCAACAGGTTGAGCCTATTTGCCATTTCTGAAGAGGACACTTATTTAGGAAAAGAAGAGGAGATGAAGTAGAAGAGTGTCAAGGTTCAAAAGGTGCTTTTTGCTGTTGCAAATATTATAGCTTCTTCATTTGCCAACAAACTAAGGGGGGAGGGAACGGGAGACATCAAGATGCCAGGGATGTTTTGTGAGAGCCAAGGATGTTTCAGCAGGTGTTTATCAGTGCCAAAAGACTTTCTCACAACAATACCAGGAGACTCCATTAGACCAGGTAACCTGGTCTAATAGGGGAAAGGGAGAACCTGAACTTTAACTATATGGGTTTGTGGGGGAAATGGTTAGATCTGATTTTGCCCTCATCTGTGCCAAAATGATGTACACAATAAAGTTTTGCATTAAGAGATTGGATCATCTTGGCCATGCTTGCTTTGGTTGGGTTCATCAGTCAGAACATTGACAAAGAGACTTCTACTGTTTCTTTGAGGCAATTCATATACAGTGGAACCTTGGGTTGCAAATGCTCCTGTTCACAATGAAATTGGATGGTGAACAAAAAATCCACCTGATTTTTGAATTGGGTCATGATGAAAAAATTGGGTAGTGAACAAAATCGGCACAGAAAGATTCTCTTTCCGTGCCGATTTCCCCTTCAGCACCATTTTTTTTGACTGCACACATGCACAGTCAGTTGTGCTTCTGGACATGACCAAAGCGGATCATGACCGGAGTCTGAGAACGGAATACAGTCACGACCTGAGGCTCCCCTATATTGAAAAGGAGAGTTCATTGTAGACAGAGGCTTCCAATTGAAGATACCACTGGTTGGAGTAGAACAGCTACTCTTTTATACTTCTTTTAGTCTAAACAGTTTCTTTAAGTGTGACAGTGAATAGATCATACCAAAGACTACGGAATTAAATCAGCCTCCTTTTCTTATAGAAAGAAAAACCTTTAGCACATTTTTGTCACCAGCTATCTATAGTAGATTTGACAATGTGGGGAAGAACCATAATTATGGAGAAGAGAGTGGGAAGGCAGGATGAAAACTATGAGCACTTCAGGCCCACACATCTACCAAGCCTGGGCCCATTTCTACATTTCCTTATTGTTTTGCTACATAACTGGTTATTATTAAGGGGAAGAGACAGAGAAGAGAGAGGAGGGGGAGAGAGAGAGAGAGAGAGAGAGACAGAGGAGAGGAGAGAGAAAGAGTGGGGGGAGAGAGAGATAGAAAATTTTTATATCATCAAGTCTTCTTTTACTCCTAGCAACCACATAGATAGATCTCCGTGATGAAGGGCAGGCATATAAAAATATTCACTGGAATCAGAATACTAAGTCAATCACACTTTAGAAAAGGAGTGTGACCCCCACTTCTCAATTCCCCACTCCTTTTGCAAATGGTAGTAGTAAAGTAGAGCAATGGATCACAAAAAATTTCTTGGAATAAGGGTAGCCCAGGTTTGCCAGATAATATATACTTAGTAGTCAAATTTTAAGTTTTCTGAGGTTTGAGAGATTAAAAAGACAGAAGAAAAAATACTTTGATAGAGAGGAGAAGAAAAATGGTAATGGTTTCAAAAGAACTGCAGTACAATTTATTTAACAATAAATTCCATTGCATTCAGTATAATTATTATTATTATTATTATTATTATTATTATTAGACTATTAGACATTATAAAATGCTGTGTGTTTATATCTGGCCATTTTTTCTGTGTGCTCAGACCAAGTTATATGGGACTGTCTGAGACTCATTTTAACCCACAGGAACAACAACCTTCTGAGTTTAACTCCAATGATATGTGGATATACATCTCATTGTACATCCAAAGCAAAGCTCATCATGTATGTCTTGAATTGAGATGAGTCAGAACATCTAGATAATGTATTTGATATATTTTTGAATATGTATGAATAAATTAAAGGAAAACATGGCAATGCTGTCATCAGGAATGGAAGTTCATCAGTGTGTCACACAACAGGTCTCTTAATCCCAGAGGCATATTAAATTAGGCCACATTGAATGAGCAGGATGAGAAGAGGATAAAAATACTGTTGCAAATAATTGGTTGGCTCAGGATGGACAATGTCATTGCTCAGATTATCTCCATGCCAGGTCTGGCTCATTTATTCTACAAAGAAATGGAATAATGTGATGCACACTTTTGTGTGGATTAGATTAGAATTGTGGATACACAGAAATTATAAACCTGTACTCAACTTTATAGGAGGCTATAATTGGAATTAAAGCAGGAATGCATGTGTAGGTGGACTTTGTTCAATACAACCTTCTTCTACATTTCTTTGTAATAAGTGACGATGCAGCCAAATGCAGGCATGAAGCAGCCCTATATTTTATCATTTGTGGGCAATTTTCTTGTTCTACCAGAATCAAGTAACTTCTTTCTTGCTATAAATGTGTATCTAATACATATATCTTGTTGGTATTCCAGTATCCTGACATATGTATTAGATGTGCTGACAATAAACAGAAAGTTATCCAAAGTTGAGGAGGGGCGGGGATTACAAAGTAGCATGAGCATTTACATTGCAAAGCTGACAGCATTTCAAGGACAGAAAATGTGGCTTTATGTGTGAAAATATTTCTTGTTTCTATGCTAAAAGCTATATTCATGCATGTTACAAATATTGTATTTGATAACAAGTACCAACAGAAAATATACTGGAAAGAAGGAAATATTGTGTTATTTTAGGTTCCTTTTACAGAAACAATGCTAAGCCGTAGTTTGAATTTTCTTTAAATACACCTGAGTGTTACATCTAAATCATCTAAATACTAAAGCAAGTACCTTCAATTATTTCGGATCTATAGTTCCATTAGGGATTCTGTCTTCATGGAAACCACATCTCTAATATCATTCCTCTCATTTCTGATTCTCAGTTATTCCAGGTCATGGCTGTCCCAAAGATGCTTTAACAGTTTGAGATGTAGACAACACAGACTCACCCCGCAACGTCCTGCAGAAAGCATAGCTCTACAACAGTCCTTTCAGCAGCTCCAAGAAGGCTCCACAACCATTTGCGCTGCTCAGGTGACCTTAAGGACACAGACAAACCTCACAATGGCCTCAACAACTCTCTGAAAGAATGAAAATGACCAGATGACTGCAAGGAATAGAAATCTATCCATTCAACCACCATCCAGTCAGAGCTGAAGAAGCTTCTTGGATGAGAAGTGAAATGTCTTCAAAGAAAAACAAGAAAGTCCAATCGTCTCTTGAAAAAGCACCTTTGGGAGATGAACAGCCTAGAAACACCAATATAAATAAATACTAAATACATAAATATAAGGTGCCTATATGCACTCTCACACACATATTACACATAATGGGTTTTCCAAGAAATCTACTTAAAGAGTTGAATTTTGTAGAGCTAAAGCATACCTTGTTGAATATGCCTGATTGCTCTCATATTTTCCTCATCACAACATCCCTGTGAGGTGGGTTGACAAAGAGTGAATAGCCCAAGATCGTCAAGCTGGTTTTCATATCTAAGGCAGGCCTAGAACTCACAATATCTTGACTTCTAGGCTGGCACCTTAACCATTATACCAACGGCTTGGCTGAATGGTGGCAGTTATGGGAATGGCTTTAGTTTCACAGATATACAATATAATCATTTTCTTTCCTTTTCTTATTAATTAGCTACATTATGAAACCCACTGCAAAAGTCACCCAAGATTAGAAAGAGATATTTGAAAGAAAAGACAATGTGCAGCTGCTATAGATAGCTCTCAGCTTTGGAGGCAATATTAGACTGTGGGAGTAACAATGGAAAGATTGATCTAGTTACATTTAACTTGAACAAGATTTATGAAGTGCTGATTTAGTTCCAAAGTCCAATATTCCCTCCAGTAATTTCTCTTAGCAATGCCTTAAGAAACAAGATTTCATATGTTAAATATTTTGCACATTGCTGAGCAGGAAACCTGGTTTCATCATTAAATATACTGAATATTTAATAGGTCATAGCCACCTAAGCTGACATACTTCCTATGTGACCCATATGTTTTATGTAGCCATATCTCATTTTTAATATCCTAAATATTAAGGGTATGAAGGTAACATATATATGAACATATACTTTAGAATTTGATCAGAAAATAGAACCAAGTCTACAACCAAAATTATAACATAATTCAAATCATAATTCATTAATTCCTGGGTAACTTTTTAAATGTATCTAAACTCTTTAAATCTAAAATGAATATATAATGTTCATCAAATGCAGGTTTTTCAGAGATTAATATAAAGAAACATTGATATCTCCTAATAGATGTACCAAGTTTTTCTATAATCTAATTCTGGGATCAGAAATATAGGGGTCAGTAAATATTAAAGTATTTGAAATATCCCCAGTTGGCACTCACTGAAACAAAATCAAATAATCAATTAAATGTTTTAAAAATAAAATATCACTCCATTTCTGAAATATCATAAAACTCACATTACATACAGATGAAGTCTCATGACAACTTCAGAACACCTATTGTAAATTTTACATGATTGAGATTTCAATATTCTAATTAAAAACCATGTGATACCTTGAGGATGAAATTTCAGCTCTTTATATCTCCTTCCTTCTTTCCTTCCTCCTTCCCCTCCCCTCTCCTCTGCTCTCCTCTCCTCTCCTTTAGTTTCCTTTTTTCTTTCAGTTTCACTATTAACACAGATAATATGATGGTATTGGCTGCCTGAAAAGATAACTAATCCTAATTCTGTGGATCATTTTAATAATTCCATACATCATAATCTGCATTGCATATAAATTTTTGTAACTGGAAATTTAAAAGAAAAAATGTGTTGCTTGAAAAGTTAACACTAAACTTGTAAAACTGAACTGAAGCTGTTATGTATGCAGGTTTGAAATCATTGGTTAGTTTGAATTGTTCTTGTAAAGTGTTGGAAATGATTGGTTTAAAAAGTGTGGGAAAACCCTGCACTCTGATTGGCTGTCAGCTGCGGCTGCCGGCTATAAGTAGCAGCCGCAGCAAAGCCAGTCGGGTCCATTCTGAGCTGTAGTCACTAATAAACTTAAGAGCTTGAAGCACTCCGTGTCTGTCTCTTCATGCAAACTTAACACTGGCGACGAGGGTGGGATTCCCCTGAAGAAGAAGGCAACGCGGAACAGAAGAAGAGCGAGATGGCTGCACTGAACACCCTCCCAGCCCCGTTCAATCCAACGGCAGAAGACTGGGAGTCATATGCAGATCGTTTCCAAATGCATTTGGAAGGAAACGATCTTGCCGCCATTTCCGAGCAGCGGAAGAGGACGGTCTTCCTTACGTACTGTGGTCCGGCAGTTTTCAAGATGGTGAAGGCACTTGCGGGAGCAGCAGACATGAAGGTAATGGCTTGGCCTGATCTGGAAAGGCTGTTAAGAGCCCGTTACGCTCCACAAGTATCGTGCCTCATTAAGAGACACAAGTTTTACCACTGCGATCAGGGGGAAAATGAAAGCATAAATGACTTTGTGGCAAGTTTAAGAGACATTGGGGGTGCATGCGAATTCAACAGTTTAGAGGAGGCCATGCACGATCGTTTCGTTTTAGGCCTTAAAGACAAGGTGCTGCAGAGCAAGTTATTAATGAAACCTAAGATCACGCTGAAAGAAGCAATAGAAGAAGCCTCTTCAGCAGAAGCTACCAAGTCCTCAGCAGCAGACATGAAGAAGATTAACAAGGCCACAAGCCATCCTGATGTGGAAAAGTCCACCACAAATCATTGTGAGGAACTAGATTCTGAGTCAGACTGTAGTGAGGTGGAGGAAGGAATTTACAGACTCAGAATGGAGCAGAAAAAGAAAGACCTTGGAAGAAAGAGGCAAGATTTCTACTGCAGAGGTTATGGGGGAAGCCACCCCCGCACTGAATGCAAGTTTTTAGACACCATTTGCCTCCATTGTGATAAAAGAGGACACCTAGCAAGAGTCTGCAAATCATCCAGAACTCCACCCAACAGAAGGAAGTTTGCTGCAAGCAAAGACAAAGAATTCAAGCCTAACAACCTCAGTGAGAAAATGGGGCACAGTACAGAAGCAAATGGGAAGAATGAAACTCATCAAACAGTAACTATTGGTCATTCTTCCCTTTAAAAAGCAGAAAAGTGCATGTCAAGGTACTTATTGAAGGAAGGCCTTGCCAAATGGAAGTGGACTCAGGCTCATACCTTTCTGTGGTGTCATGGGACACTATTCACAGACTACTTCCTAACATCCAAAAGAATCACTTCAAGAAGCAAGCATTGACTCTTAAAGACTACCAAGGGAACAAGATTCCAGTAGTTGGAACAAGAGAATTCAATGTGAAATTCAAGGGCCACACCAAGCGCTGGTGGACCATCATGGACAAGGACCGCCCAAGTCTGCTGGGCCTTGAACCAGCTGGGCATCCGCCCAACCCGCTGGGCATCGAGGTGACTGGCATCAATCATGTGAGCAACACTGAGTGGGAAGACGCCTTGAAGTCTGAATTTCCAGAGGTCTTCAGCGATGGATTAGGCAAGTACTTGGGGACCCCTATCTCCTTTAACCTAGATCCCAAGGTACAACCAATCCGTTTAAAACCCAGAAGGATTCCATTTGCATTAAAGGAAAAAATTGATGCACAATTAGATAAACTAATAGCCCAAGGGGTTTTAGAGCCCACTGACCACTCCAGGTGGGAGACACCCATAGTCACACCAGTCAAGGCTGATGGGTCTGTGAGAATCTGCAGAGACTACAAGGGGACATTGAACCATGCGCTACAACAGAGCGCATATCCAGTTCCAATAGTGCATCATTTATTACATTCTCTTGGAGGGGGCACAGTTTTTGCCAAATTGGACCTGGCACAGGGATATCAACAGTTAACAGTTGATGATGCCACTGCAGAAGCCCAAACCATTGTGACCCATAGAGGTGCTTTCAAATGCAAAAGGTTGCAATATGGAGTAAGCATAGCACCTGGCATCTTCCAAAGCCTTATGGAAAGAATGTTACAAGGGTTGCCAGGGGTGGTGCCCTATTTTGATGACGTTTTAATTTCTGCTGAAAATGACACTCAGTTACACGAGAGACTCAGAGAAGTCTTAATCAGATTCAAAAAAGCGGGGTTAAAGGTCAAAGAAGAAAAATGCACACTTAGAACAGATAAAGTGGAATTCTTGGGTTACATGATCGATAAACATGGCATCCACCCCACAGAGGCCAAAGTTCAGGCAATCAAAGAAGCCGCCAGGCCAAAATGCAAAACAGATTTACAAGCATTCTTGGGACTCATTAACTTCTATCATATGTTTCTACCTCAGAAGGCAACCATTGCGGAACCCCTACATAGGTTGCTGGACAAAAAATCTGCATGGGTCTGGGGCAGGAAGGAACAAGCTGCATTTAACAATATCAAGAGACAAATCACGTCTGATTCTGTACTGATACAGTTCTCTGAGAACTTTCCTGTTGTTCTGACTTGTGATGCCTTCCCTTTTGGAGTGTGTGTGGGGGTATTCAGCCACATGCTTCCCAGCGGGAGGGAAGCTCCTATTGCATTTTACTCTCGCACCTTGACTAAAGCAGAGAGGAACTACAGCCAACTGGACAAGGAAGCATTGGCAATTGTAGCAACTGTCAAGAAATTCCATGAGTATGTATATGGGAGAACATTTACTGTTGTCACAGATCATAAACCTCTTTTAGGCATTGTGGCAGGGGACAAACCAACACCCACGATCCTGTCACCAAGAATGCTGAGATGGACCGAATTTCTTGCTGCTTATTCATACAAACTGATCCACAGACCTGGTAAAGACATTGGGCATGCAGATGATTTGAGTTGCTGCCCACTTCCTTCACACATTGAGGACCCTGTTCCTGAGACTCACACCTTTTTTCTAGAAACTGTTGCCAAGCTTCCAGTACATGCTGCTGAAATTGCCAGAGAGACTGCCAAAGACACTTTATTGGCTCCTGTTATAGGCTGGATTAAGAAAGGTTGGCCACTTCAAGATCTACCTCAACTTGCCCAACCTTTTAAATCCAGGCAAACTGAATTATCTGTGTTAAGAGGATGTATTTTGTGGGGTAACAGGTTATTCCTGCAAAACTACAAAAAGAGGTTTTGGAAATGTTACATGAGGGTCATCCAGGAATTGTCAGAATGAAGGGATTGGCCAGGAGTTATGTATGGTGGCCAGGTATTGACAAAATGGTTGAAAACTGGGTTGCATCTTGTCCCAATTGCCAGGTAGTCAGGCCTGCCCCACCTCTCGCCCCCACACAGGAATGGGAATGTCCTAGGGGCCCATGATCCAGGATTCACATTGATTTCACTGGCCCTACCAGAGGGCACACTTTTCTTATTATAGTAGATGCATATTCCAAATGGCTAGAGGTTATCCCTATGGCATCCACCACAACTGAAACTGTCATCAAACAGCTTTAAAAGCTTTTTGTAACCCACGGGTTACCTGATGTGCTTGTTTCTGACAATGGCCCTCAATTTACATCCAACCTTTTTGAATCATATCTAGCACAGCAGGATATCAGACATGCCCTGACAGCCCCTGGGCATCCTTCGGCTAACGGCCGGGCTGAACGTATGGTACACTTTACCAAGGAAAAACTTCAGCAATTGGGTCCAGGGGACATCACTGAGAAAGTTGAAAAACTACTCAGTGTCCAGCATATCACTCCCAACCCTTCAACTAACTTAACCCCAGCTGAATTGTTGATGGGTAGGAAACTCAGGTCTCCCCTTGACCGCCTTCATCCCACTTACGCACCCAATGCACCACTAGATTCCACTAGCAAAATTTGCACTTTCACAGTGGGTGATTCTGTTTATGCTAAGAACCTAATGGGTGAACCATTATGGATTCCTGCTGAGATAATCCAAATCACGGGCCCCAGGTCTTACAGGGTACAAAAGGAGGACGGTGTCCTCTGGAGCAGGCATATTGATCAGCTAAGATCCAGACTACCTCAGGAGCATCACCATTGCTCCTCCCTGGTTCCCATACCTACTGCCTCTTCTAGGGGAAGGGGGGATTATGAGGATAATCAGCAAGCAAGAATCAACCCCATATGTAACGAGCTAACACGACAGGAATCACCTCAAAACCTGTCACAGTGCCAACAACCATTTTTACAAATGGAAGATTGCACACCACTACCTGATTTGGGTGCTGACATTGGGTTGGAGATGGATTGGGAGGAGAGACCAGGTTGCAGTAACCAAACAGGTTCTACCATTACTAGAAGCCCAAGTAAGGAAATGTCAGCAGACACATTTCCTCTCTCACAAGGTGAGAACCTTAAAACATCTGAACCACGTAGGTCTCAACGTACACGTAAGAGCCCCACCTATTTAAAAGAATACATTAGATAGATGGGGTTTGAGTATGGACTGAACCTAGTGGGGAGGGGTGTTATGTATGCAGGTTTGAAATCATTGGTTAGTTTGAATTGTTCTTGTAAAGTGTTGGAAATGATTGGTTTAAAAAGTGTGGGAAAACTCTGCACTCTGGTTGGCTGTCAGCTGCGGCTGCCGGCTATAAGTAGCAGCCACAGCAAAGCCAGTCGGGTCCGTTCTGAGCTGTAGTCACTAATAAACTAAAGAGCTTGAAGCACTCCGCGTCTGTCTCTTCATGCAAACTTAACAGAAGCGATCTGAATTTTACTGACTGCACTAAAATAAATAGTTTAAGCCTCATGCCTAGAGAAAAAAGGAGAAGTAAACCAATTTAATTCTTTCTGTATATCATTCAACAATGATTCATTTTATAGTAAGATGCCTTCCTCAGTTTATAAAGTGATTGAAGTTGATCTTCATTGGTAATCAAATCAGCAGACTAGCCCAGTTTTCTTTGTGGTTGTTTGTTTCCATTACAACCAAATGTATTCAATCCTCACATAGCTTTCTTTTCGGTTTCTTGTTTAAAACTTCTGTAGTTTTTGACAGCCAAACAGCAAAATATTTTTCAAAGTAATTATCAAACTACAGATTGCTTTGCTGAGAATCCCAAACATAGACTTTCTTTACCATTTGTTTTTGTTCTTATTTCTTTCATAGCTATGGTTGCATGTTGAACTGCAGAATTTGATTTTCAGATTTTGGTGTTTGTCCAACCATCAGTTTCTAATCAAATCATACTATTGTTTTTCATTTGCTCTAATTTTTTTAAAATAATGTGTCAATGACTATATGAACAGATGAAAGTTTGAAGAAGATACCCTTGTGAATAGGCTGACAATAGCAATTTCAGTTGCCTGGAAAAATGCGTGATGGAAATGGATGCATACATGATTTTTCATTTATATTTGTGTGCATGCCTGTGCAGAAACATGAAAAAAAAATACAAACACACACATATTTTGCTTAATATCGTGCTCTTATATCATGGCCTCCACAGAAGCTGATCAAATATGTACTTTATTACTTTCAGTAATGCTACAGCTTTAAAATGACTCCACACTATTTACTGAATTTTTTATTGTATTTTTTTTAAATTCATCGGAAACATTTTGAATGTTAGTACAATATATTTTGCTAACTGAACTATTTCCATTGTTGATTTATCAAGACTATCACTATTGGAAAGACCAACTAGGTTGGATAAGTGAGATAAATCTGTGCAGTTTTAAAATTTTAATTTATCTTCTGTTCTAAAGAGATGCCAAGTTATTAAGGGTTATTAAAATAAATTGAGGGCAATTAGGATTGTGGATCATCAGGGTCAGAGTGATGTGTGTGCATGTGATATAATATATATATTTGAAGTACATCTCTAAATTGGTCTAAGCCACATTAAAAAAAGATGATGAAGAAGAAATAATAAATCATCAGCTATAATAAAAATGTTGCAATGAGAAAATAGTTGACAGTTTTTCTGATGCTGATGAGACAGAACAAGATTGAGCTTGCTCCTCTAGATTATCTAGCTCCTTTTACCTATCACTACTTTTTTTTAAAGTACCTACTGGATTTTGAAAACACTTGTAATACTATGCACAGTTAAAAAGGTGTCATTTGCATTAAACTTATGCACCTTGCTTCTGAGTGAACAAGTTTCATACCAGGATATGCAAAATGGAGTATCAATACCAGAGGTGGTATTCAGCAAGTTCTGACCTGTTCTGGAGAACTGGTAGCGGAAATTTTGAGTAGTTTGGAGAACCAGCAAACACCACCTCTGACTGGAGATTTTACAGTATCCTTCCCTGCCATGCCCACCAAACCATGCCCACAGAACCAGTGGTAAAAAAAATTGAATCCCACCACTGCTAAATACACCTTGTTTAAAATCCAAAGGGAATAATGTGCTAGAGAGGAATGCATTCAAATTGGCCATTTGAAAAATATTAAGACTTCCATAACACTGAGATAGTTAACTCTGATGGATACTGACCGGTTGGTTTTCATGATGCTTGTTTTTTTAATCATCAACATAACTTTCAATATTTTCCCCAAATCATTTTTTCCCTACAATTCTTTGCGGAAGAAGAGAATAAAGATTAAAAAAATGGCAAAACAGAAGAGTAAAAAGTGACAACAACATGTGTATCCTTCAAATGTTGCTGTATTACAGCTTCTAGCAGTGTCATCTGACATAACCAAGATGAATAACATTTTAGTAATCCAACACAATTCCTTTCTATATTCTGGATTCTATGGTTCTGTTGGCATTTCTTTGGTCTTATACGTTTGTTCCCACTTTGTTGGCAGACAGGATTGGCTCTAGGTCTGATAGTAACAAGATAAGGTGGCTTTGCATAGTATGGGATCCCTGTCTTCCTCATTGAAGTTTACCAGGGAGAAAGTCTGGTGAGCAATATATAAAGAATTAAAAGTTTTGCAATATCAATGACTTTACTTATTAGCATAACTTTACTGGAAAAATCTGGATGATGTCTCGAAAAAATGTAAAAGATAAAGAAATGGAGATTCAGAAATTTCTGTCATTTAATGGTAGTCCAGATTGCATTGTTGCAATCCAGATGCATTGTATATCTAGATATCCAGTCCAGATGTAATAGTATATCTGGTTTCATGCCTTCTCCCAAACTGAGTGGGGCAAAAATACAAAAAGCTCACATGATCAAAAGGTCAAATGAAACATAGATGACTGAAAATTTAGATAGGCTAAAACTGCTATTGTTGGCTAGGCCTTTGAAAAAAAGTTTGAAGAATCTTGGAAATATAAAAAATTGTGTCATAAGTTCAAGATAATAAGACCTATTCTAATAAAAGAATGCACAGGATATGATAAAAATATGTTGCTTTTGCCACCAATTATTGCTTCAGACCATTGATATCATTTTCTGACATGCTTTTCCATTGATTCATTTTAATAGTGAAATTGCTCAACTGTTTTTAAGTGGGGAGATTGATTATATTTCTGAATATGATCATACCATTTATTTACAGTATTCTGAAATATCACTTAAATACTTTTGATAGTAAATAACATAAGCATCAACCATGCAAAAATAAGGCAACAATAATTAAATCAGGAAAGAGCAGAAATATAAGCTTTTCATCATGTGTAGTAAGTCTGATTCAATCTGATATAATAGTAGCAACACTAGTTATTTTTCATAGATCTTTGATCTATCTTCAGTTTCTTAAACATCTCAAACTCTTACCAAAATTAGGGTCTTATTTAATTACTATTTAATGGGATTGAATGTGTAAAGGTACCAACAGGCTATACAAGAGATGAAAGTAGTGAAACTACCATGCAATCTTCATGGTTCCATGAAATATATTCCAGTTTAATACCAAAAAATAAAATAGTACAGTTTTTTTTATTAAAATAGTGAACACAGTAGTGTGTGCACCAGGGTTTCCTTTTAACTTCTTTTTTCTTCTAGGTATTTTATTGTTATTTTTTTAGATTCATGCTGGAGTGGTTTATAACCTTATGTGATTGTTGAGAAGTAGCAAGGCACACTTCTTTCTGCTATGTATAAATCACAGCCTTCTTTCTTCCTTTGTGAGGAGATAACTAATGATGCAGCCTTTTCTAATATGAGGGTCTTTCAGGTTTATAGAGTTGAAGACTCAGAATTCCCTGGTCAATATAGCTGCTGAAATTTCTGGGAGTTGAAGACCTCATGCTTGGACAACGCTAAGACTTAGAAAAGCTGGACTTTCCCCACACTTTAACTGAATTGAATCTAATAACTAGGAATAGAAGAGTGTATAATAAGAAACAGGATACTCATATAAATATTACTTGGCCACCTGAAGCACATGAACCCCACACCTCACCCACAAGATTAATTTTCCTTTAGAGGAAAAAAAAGATAAAGATAATTCCCTTTCCATCAAATTGATCAAGAATGGTCAAAAATATATGAAAAAGGTTTCAGTGCAACACTAACCTCATATTTAATTTGGCAGGATTTAAATGCATGTGAAACCAATTTTTTGATCTCTTGCCCATCTCCACTCTAAACAAACTAGATGAAAATAGCCTGCTGCCACCCCAGGGTGTGATGATACTGTGAGATACTGCCATTCATAGTATAGTGGAAGCCCTTAAAAATTCTGGCCTGGAGCCTAATGAGATGTCTTAACTCCTTCCAAGGTCTTTTTTCTTTTTTTTGTAAACCTCAGCAATTTGGTACATGTTACAACTGATACAGCTAGTGATGTATGCATGAAGGAAACAATACATCAGTTAAGCAAGGTGGTTTATTCTATGATTATAGTAGTCATTCCATTGATATATCAAATTATTCCTGGTTGTTTCAGTTGTTTCCTTCAGTCCAGGGAACTATAAATTTCTCTTTTGAATGAATCATGGACTGAAATATGAGGAGCTAATGATCTTAAACTAGCTTTGTAAGATATCATTGAATGTGTTCTTAGAGCTGTCTTCAGTTAAAGAAAAGAATGGAATATGCAATCACTTAATGAAAGACATCATAAAGACTCTGGATTTATGTCTACATTAATACTCCTAGTTTGGCATTTTTCATCTAGCAAAATAAGACTTTTTGCTTCCCAGACTTCCAGTTTCATCTTCTTTAGCTCAATCCACTTTCATACCTATCTTCCAGGGTAAAATGGCAACTTAGAGAGACCCACATAATATCTAATAGGGATTCTTTTCCTCAATTTCTAAGTAATACAGTACTGTCAGTGTAAAATGTTGCAGATATAAAATATACCAGTACTTTCACCCACATATACACATAAAACAATAACATTTTCTTCTTTGTATACAGTGTAACCATTTGCTATCATAGCACCTGGGCAGAGGGAATGCCATGTGCCAGATCATTCTCAAAGTGAGTAGTTAGCTAAAAGCATTATCCCATTTCCACATCCTTTGACACATCTATTAGATGTGTTTCACATTTTTATGAAATTTTCAGAAGTGTGAATGGATGAATATTTATGATACCAAGTACTCATGTATTTCTTTTTTAAGAAAACCGATTAAAAAACCTTTTGACAGGGACTCCATTAGCCATGGGGGAGGGAGAAGGGGAAAATAACATGTGAGCTTAGAAGTGTCCACTGCCTATCAAATCTGCCCATCACTGGAGAATACCAATTCTCTTTCTCAGCATCAATATACTTGATATTAATATTAATATCATTCTGATGTTTCCAGATTGTCCTAATATAATATTTTTTCCAAAGCATTATGGGAACCAGTATAGTAATGATAATGATGTTCAGTTCAATGTTGAATGAAGTTCAAGTTTCCACTTGACCATAGAGCTCACTGCATGATTTTGGATCCATTAAATCCAACATAAGCTTATGTGTTTTTTACTGTGAAAATAAGAGCTCTTTGAAAAAAGTATATTAATAAAAATAATAGTAACCATGAAAGTATCATCATTACAACACATTCCTGATTGTCCATCATGCTGCACAGTAAACCAAAGTCAGGAACCCTAGGTACACAATAGTAGACAATTCTGTGGAGACCTTGGTGCTCTCTGGTTGATTGCTTACAGGCATTACATTACCCACCTAGGTAACATCATCAGTGCTAATTAAGGTAGGGTGTGTCCCCTATTTATATACAGTGGGGGTTTTCTCCTTGGTATTTCCTTGATTAGGGTATTGTTTTCTACATTCTTTTAGCAGTGTTCCCAGTCAAGGAACTAATCTTAGGAACAGATATTCTTTTCTATTAGGAGCCAATTCAAATCTTGACAGTTCCCATACATTTCAGGGGCTACTACTGCCTCTTGCAATAGCCAAACAAGTGGTTATTGTAATATAAATGTCTCCTTGACTCCCCCCACTTTCTGTCCACTCTTAAATCTCATTCAATCTTGGTTGATGCAAATCTGCAATTTTAATATATATTTAGTGCTACTGATAAAAATGACAGTTTTAGACCTCTATCCTTTTTCTGAGTTCATTCACACTACTGACTTCATTAGTCATCAGTATCTGATATTTTTGAGGAATGTTGTTGTTACTAGTATAGATTGCAATATTAGCAGCTTGTATTATTGTTAATAATATTTTTTATCCTACTTTTTAATATATAATTCAAGACAGTGAATATACCTAATTCTCTGCCCTCCTATTTTTATATTCTCCTGCAAGGTTGGGCAATCAATTTTCTCAAAGGGCCATATGAGAAAGTGGGACTATTGTGGAGAGCTGCCACCCTCCCCATAACCTCACCACCTCTGCCACGGGCTGGGCAAGGACAGTCAAAGAGCCGAATGTGGCCCATGGGCTGTAAAATGCCCAGATCTATTTTCCTGAATGTTGTAGATCAAATACATCTCATTTGCCCCCTCCCCTGCAATAATTTTAATTGCCATTTTCCCAGTTCTATAATATATTCTTCTGGTGATTCCCCCTTTTAGTCTTACAGGTTTAATGTAGGATTGTCTAATACATAAGGACTAGTTTAGGATCATTCGATATACTTTTGGATAAGTGGGGATTTGAACCACTCTCTCATGCTGCAAATGAAACTTAGCTAGGTGACTCGCTGTAGTATTTTAGTTCCTCCTCAACATCTGACATGGCATTCTAGGCAGAAAGCAGAATAGTTTCCAGCGACATGACCGTCACTGGAACATGTTATGCACTGTTAAGGCATAAACAGTGTGACTTTCTTCAGGACTGGATTCATACCATTTTTAAAAAAGAGTTCTTTTTTTCTGGAATGCTGCCAGGCTTATCTTTATGTAACACTCATAACCAAGGAAGTTAATGTCTTGAACAAGTTTAAATCCATCACTTCCAGTATAAACCATTTTATACACATAGAGTCCAAAACAACAACCCAAACAACTTATTCTTACCTGTAAAATTGCAGCCTACTTCTGCATAGATTGCCCTCTATTTTGCCCTTGAAGAGACATCATTGGCTTAGAGTTCCCTGGAATATCATGGATAGATCTAGTGACCATGTTTTACAAAACAAATGCAATATCTCAATTTATCCATGGATTTAAAAAAAAGAAAGAAAGAAATATTCATTTATGCATGTCCATTAGCAAGCTCAAACTGTATAATCCAGATATATATATTCTTTCTTTATCTATTGTTTGAGAGGAAAAGAACAACTGATAGACAGTTACAAACCTGCCAGTACTGTTCAAGTTTGCACAGAACTCTGAAAAACCCTAGATAAAATAAAAAGTTCGATTTACTATGAGGCAAGGCACTAAGTGTCTTAGTTTAAGAGAGTCTGCTATTTGTAGTGTACACAAGATTTAGCAAATCCTGAATGTGTGCATCTGAATGTTCTTTTGGGTATATAATTTGCATGTTTATGAGAACATGCCCTTAGAATTGCACACTATTCCTCACTAGGGGTTAAGAATTAATTTTTAACCTAGCTCTTGGTAAGCAGTCTTAAAGGCTTCTTTCTCAGCATGGAGTTTATCTGGCTTACCAGACCAGTTAAGCTTAGATCTTAAATTTGTGTCACAGATCTAGCCAGAGGCTCAATTTGGACTTCCTTTGAATACTTTTATTTTTGTGTTTGATCTCAAAGGAGGCTTGCTAAATGTTTTAGACATAGCTGGGTTTTTTTTTCCTGGGGGGTAGGAAATGTGAGAGGATGGAGTGTCGTTTAAAAAGGCCAAGTTGAAACTAGAAAATGCTGCCTTTTTGCACCAGGTTCAGTTTCACACAAAACCTTTCTCCTGTATTTCCATTGTTCATGAAAGATGATATTAATCATGAACTTTAAAGATTGCTTGTGTAAATAACAGATCTCATGGTACAGAGCTCAGACCTTAAATCCAGTTGTAAATCTTGTGCAAAAGATGTCCAAAATGTGCAACATTTCCAATAATTTTTCTTAACAAAGTCTATCCGTTTCTGCTAATTAGATGTGCACGGCATAAAAATCTTTACCAATAAAGGAGAATATTTGTAGCTCAGGGCTGAAATGAAGGGTCCTTGGTGCTCTCTGAGCTTTCTTGCTTTCTTGCAGACATTTCATTACCCAAACTAAGTAACATCATCAGTGCTAGTAAGGAGTGCTGTTTACTGACAGTTTATATCCATGATGGCAAACCTATGGCACACATGTCACAGGTGGCACGCAGAGCCTTCACCCCAGCCCAGCTCTGCCGTATATACATGTACACCTCCTGCCGGCCAGCTGGTCTTTGGGTCTCTGCCATGCATGCAAAGAGGCAACAGTGGCAGGCCATTCGCACCGGCAAAAAGGCTGCGGGTGCAGGCTGTTCATTCTGGCAAAGAGGAAGCGGCAGCAGGATGTTCATGCCAGCAAAGAGGCTGCGGGTGCAGGACGTTCGCATCAGCAAAGAAGCTGAAGCTACAAGCCGTTCATGCCAACAAAGAGGCAGCAGCGGTGGCAGCAGGCCAGTGTCTCGGGGCGGAGTCATGCCCAGCTGCACCAAGAAAGGCCGGAAGTAGCTGCCTGCCATGTTTTGTTTTCCAGGTTGGTGCCATAGGCTTTTCAGGCCTAAAACAGGACTTGGGGGCACTACGGAAGGCTCCCCGTGACCCATTTGGGGCCTGGAAATCCTCCTGCACCAACCTGAAAGCCAAAAAGGGTGCAAGATGCACATGTGCAGGGGGCGCATGTGCGGGGGGACACATGTGCAGGGGGCGCATGTGCGGGGGGCATGTGTGGAGCACATGTGTGTGTGGGGGTGGGCACATGTGCAGTGGACATGTGCGGGGATGGGTGCATGCATGGGGTGCACTCGCATTTTGGGGCACATGTGTGTGCATTCTTGTGCATGCACAGATGCATTTTTGCATGCACACACATGCATTCTTGTGTGCATGTGTGCACACGCTTTGGGCACTTGGCACCAAAATCACTTGTTTGGTGTCTTGCCTGGCAGTGTTGGTGGGTGTGGTCTTAGAGATTCTTTGTTGGGCTGTTTACTGTTGGCTCTTTGGTAGTTTCTTGATTGGGGTACTGTTTACTTGATTGTTGGTCTGAAATTAACCTTGGAGTTAATCTATCTTATCTATGCCGATCCCCAGGGCGATCGGACTTGGCAGGGGATGGAGAGGCAGGGAGTCATATCACGTGAAGGGAGAGCGCCGTCGCTATCTAAGAGCTGTGGCATGCTCTGACTCCCATGCCTCTGCCCACTCCCCCGGGGATACGGGACTTGGAGACCCTGGGCTCAGGTTAGTGTATTTTAATGCCAGGTCCGTGGTTAATAAGGCTCCCCTCCTTGGTGAATTGATCAGGAGGAGGCGCGGACCTGGCCTGTATCACTGAGACCTGGTTGGGGCCAGAGGGTGGAGTGCCTCTGGTCGATCTCTGCCCCCAGGTTTTCAGATTTTGCACCGGCGAGCTCAGGGGAAGGTGGGGGTCGCTGTTGTTATTCGGGAGACCCTGATTCCAAGGGAGGTCACCGTTCAGATAGGCAGGTGTGAAGCCCTCCTCTTGAGGTTGGGGCCTGGTGGTCAGTTGGGCCTGTTGCTTATATACCTATCCCCAACTTCGTGGCAGCGGCACTGCCTGGGCTGCTCGATGCCCTCTCGGGAGTGGCGGTGGAGTTCCCAAGCCTTTTGGTTTTGGGTGACTTCAACCTGCCCTCCCTGGGGGGGACGTTGGGATTGGCCCAGGAGTTCATGGCTTCCATGGCAGCTATGGACCTGACCCAAATAATACAGGCCCCACACATGAGGGGGCAACACGCTCGACCTTGTTTTTGTCTCAGAACGTTGGCGTAGTGATCTGGGGGTGGGCATCGTGAATGTCCAACCCATAGCATGGTCAGATCACTATCTCCTGCGGCTGGTCTTCCAACAAATGGCCCCACACCATTGGGATGAGGAGCACTGAGATGGTTCTGCCCCAGACGTCTGATGGACCCTGAAAGGTTCCAGACAGAACTGGGGTTTTTGCCCACCTCCCTTATCCACAGCTCGGCTGAGGTATTGGCAGCCACTTGGCAACAGGCCGCCACTGAGGCCCTCGACCGAGTTGTCCCCTTGCGTCCCCTCACTCGCCGCAGATCCCAGATGGTTCCTTGGTTCACAGAGGAGCTCAGGGAGATGAAGCGGCGTAGGAGGGGGTTAGAGAGCAGGTGGAGATCGACCCAATCTGAATCTGACCGAGCCCAGCTAAGAGCCTATATTAGGACTTACCTGGTAGCTTTGGGGGTGGCGAAGAGGTCATACCTCTCCGCTCTCATAGCGTCTGCAGACAACCGCCCAGCTGCCCTGTTTAGGGTCACCTGCTCCCTCTTACATCAGGAGACGGGGTTGGATCCTATGCAGGGTAGAGCTGAGGAATTTGGTCAGTATCTGCTGGATAAGATCGCTCGGATTTGGGAGGGGTTAGACTCTAACTTGCAGTGGTCTGAGGAGGGAGGGACAAGAAGTCCGGCCGATATCATCTGGGCTGAGTTTGATCCTGTTTCCGAGGATGAAGTGGACAGGATTATGCGACGCTTGAGTTCCACCACATGTTTATTGGACCCGTGCCCTTCCTGGATGGTGTATGCCGCCAGGGAGGTCACGTGTGGCTGGCTCTGGGCAGTTGTCAATGCTTCGTTAAAGGAGGGCTCTTTCCCCGCCGCCTTGAAAGAGGCAGTGGCGAGACCCCTCCTGAAGAAGCCTGCCCTGGACCCAGCCGTATTAAACAACTTTCGTCCAGTCTCCAACCTTCGTTTTTTAGCGAAGGTTGTTGAGAGTGTGGTGGCTCAACAGTTTCCATTTTTCCTGGATGAAGCGGACTATCTAGATCCCTATCAATCGGGCTTCTGGCCCGGGTTCAGTACAGAGACAGCATTGGTCGCACTGGTGGATGATCTCTGGAAGGCGCGGGACAGAGGCTTTTCCTCTGTCCTGGTCCTATTAGATTCTCGGTGGCTTTCGATACCATCGACCATGGTATCTTATTGTGGCACCTTGAGGGGTTGGGAGTGGGGGGCACTGTTCTGCAGTGGTTCTCCTCCTACCTCTCGGGGTGTTCGGGGTACTTGCGGGAACTTCTCCTGCCGATATCAAATACCGGTCGCCCTGTGCGAGCACATAGTTTGGGACTCCTCGGGTTGCCGTCCGCATGACAATGTCGGCTTGCGGTGACCCGGGGAAGGGCCTATTCTGCATCGGCCCCCACCTTATAGAACCAGCTACCCGTTGAGCTCTGGCTGGCTCCCGATCTCTCCTCTTTCCGGAGCGATCTAAAAACCTGGTTGTTTTTACAGGCTGGGCTGGACTAATCTCCTAGGGGAGAGGGTGGGTTTTAAATTCGATTTTAATTCAGTTTTATACTTGTATTTTGGCTTGTTTAGTTTAATTTCTTTTTAACTAATTTATTGTTCTGTATTTTTATCTGTGAGCCGCCCCGAGTCCTTTCTGGAGAGTGGCGGCATACAAGTCAAAACAAACAAACAAACAAACAAACAAATAAATAAATAAATAAATAAATAAACAAATAAATAAATCTGGGTGCTGATTGGTGGTGGAGAGGTGCTTGTGTCTTTTTGTTTCCTTTTGGGCTGGTTGACTGTCTGTTTTGCATAGTCATTGATGATGCTGTTAATGTCTATGTGTTTAATGGTAGCTAATTTGTTGGAGTGCCAGGCTTCTAGAAATTCGTGGCATTTTGGACTTGGCATAGGATTGTCACATTTTCCCAATTGAAATGTTGGTTAAATCTGTCTATAATGTTGTGAAATTAAAGAATTTTCATCATGTTTTCTGACTGCTAGTTGGTGTTCATGGATGTGTTCTGCTAGTATGCTGCCTGTTTGTCCTACACAGTGGTTATTGCAGTTCTTACATTGTACGTTATAGATGACTCCTGTTTTTTTCTTTTGGGGTTGTTGGGTCTTTTGGTTTGCTTAGCATGTTTTGAAGGGCTTGTGTGCTATGCTGATTCCATGTGGCTGTAGTAGTCTGTTGGTGGTTTCTGAGATATTCTTGATGTATGGCAGAGTAATTCTTTTTAGGGTTTGTGTTGGTTGTGCTCTCTGTATTTGGTTGAGTGGTCAGGGACTTTTTGATAAAGTTGCATAGGTATCCATTCTGTTGGAATGTGTTGTATAGATACTCCATTTTCTTTTTCTGCTGTTCTAGGTTGCTGCAGTGTGTTTGGGCTGATTTAAATAAAGTCCATTCACAACTTCTCTTGCGGGAGGTTGGGTTGTTGCTTGGGCACCTGGTTACTATGGGTGGTTTTTCTGTAGACTTGTGTTTCTAGTTTGCCATTGCCATCTCTGCTAATCAGGATATCCAGGAAGGGTAGAGAGTTGTTGTTTTCTTCTTCTCTAGTAAACTGGATTCCTTTTAAAATGCTATTGATGGTTCTTGGGTGTTCTCTAATTTTTTTTAAATTACATTTATATGCCGCCCTTCTCCGAAGACTCAGGGCGGCTTACAATTTTTGGGATACAACCTCATGCACTCAGCAATAGCCTTCATTCCATTGTATATGCCTGCTTATTACTAAGCGGCATTTTTACAAAGTCAGCTTATTGCCCCCAACAATCCTGGGTCCTCAATTTACCTACCCCGAGAGGATGGAAGGCTGAGTCAACCTTGAGGCTGGTGGGATTCAAGCCTGCAGTAATTGCAGGTAGCTGGCACTTAAGTGCTAGGTATTTAACAGCCTGCACCACCAAGGTTTGGTCCTCTTTTATAATGGTGAAGGTGTCATCTACATATCTGATCCATATTTTTGGTTGTATCTGTGGAAGTGTTACGGCTTCTAGATGTTGCATGGTAACCTCCTCTATAAGTCCTGAAAGCAGTGATCCCATAGGTGTCCCTTTAATTTGTTGGTAAAATTGTCCATCAAACTAGAAGTAAGTAGTTAAGCAGAGGTTTATGAGTGTTTTGATCTCTGTGTATACAATTATGTCAGGTGTGCTGTGAAGCAATGCGGTCATGGATTCTTTGGCTAATTCTGGATCTATAGATGTGAACATAGCTGTCACATAAAATGAGAACATAATTTTATCCACATCTATAGTCACATCCCTGATTGTTTGAAGACATTGTAGTGGAGAGTTAATGTAGTGTTTGCTTTTGAAATGGAAGCTTTTTTGTTAATCCTTTTGCAATGTTGTATGTAAGGGTCCCTGGTAGTATCTATCTATCTATCTATCTATCTATCTATCTATCTATCTATCTATCTCTCTCTCTCTCTCTCACACACACACACACATGTATGTATGTATATACATATCAAAACATATATATACATTACATACACATATACAATCACACACATATGAAAATGAGGTAGATTTATTATTGGATCCTATTCCTAGAAGATTGCTTTAGTTCTTTCTTAGTTTATAGCCCTGACTATAAAATAAAATGGCATGCTTCCCTAGTGCAGTCAGCTTGGTCAAAGGGTTAAAAATGGCTAAAGTGAGCACAGATGCTTTCACAAAAGTAAGATGTGTTTTCATGTTCAAAGTGATATAGGGGCCCAGCTCTTGAGAAGAATTCTGAAAAGACCAGCCAAAGAGTGTACAAGAGATTCTCTACACACATGGAAGCTGAATTATGCAGGTCTTGTCAACAATTCCCTTCAAAAGAGTGGAGTTGGTAAAAAGAAAGAAAGAAGGGTAAAAAATAAGTGTCCATCCTCTTAGAAAAGGGGGAATAGATGCTTTTTATCCAATGCCCCAGAACTGCTTGTTGGGATCAGAACATTTGCACTCCCTTGTCAAAACTAAGACAAAAGGCATTTTATCTGAGAGGATAAACAGATGCAAATACCTAAATGGCTGCTGTTGGCATGGATCCAAGGGTTGGGGTTATTCTTTACAAAGGTTGAGCTGATTAGGCAACTAAAATAATAGCTTTTTTTTTTTTTATAAAAAGATTCTGTTCTTTTTCTTTCTTTCTTTTCTCTTTTTTGGCAAATTCTGGCCACACTGCTTCTCTTTTGCATATTTGAACATTGGACACACAAGGCATCTTTAAAACATAAAGTAAATAAAATGTCTTTCTTTCTGTGAAGATCAAATGAGATTAGCCTGAAACTACTAAACATGTCAGATATATGGCTTCCCACCACCTGCTACACATACCACAGTGGTGGCCCAAAAGAAGAACAAGAATTAAAAGAAAACAAAACACAAAACAACATCCACGTGGTCTGGTGTTACCAATGGCATCTTTATGATATGCTAATGATTTTCAAAGTGTGAGGTGGCCCTGTTTGGGGAGGCATAGACAGTTGCTTTGGAAACATGATATTTCTCCCAAAATTCCCTTCTTTCTGGGGAGTGGGAGTAGGCCCTGCCTACTATATATATGATGCAACATTAAAAGCTCCAGGGCTCCCTTTTTTTTACATGGAATGCCAGTCAAATGCTTTTATTGGAGTAATTTCAGGGTACTTTGTAAAGTATGTGGCATAATTATTGTAACATAAAAATTATTTCAGTTATTTCTAATTCTGTTAATTTCTAAGCAATCTCTTCTGTATATGTTCTTCTTTTGGATCCAGAAGAGGCAAAGAATTCCTTGACTGTCATCACAAGTTTTACTATTATTTAAAAAGTGCTGCAATAGGCTGAAACCATATTGGTGCAGAAAATACCAGTGCAGAAACAATCCAATGATACATGGTATGTGATTTTAAAAGATTTCTATTTTTTTAAAAAAAAGAATGCTCCAGAAGAAGCCACAACATGCAACTGAATTATAGTAATTGATGAATCCTGCATTAGGACATTCCCTATGTCATTGCTAGCATCTTCTTCTGTTTTTGATCTTAAAACGGCATTTGTGGCCATTTATTTATTTATTTATTTATTTATTCGACTTATATGCCGCCCCCTCTCCGAAGAGGACTCGGGGTGGCTCACAACTAAAAAATACAACAATAAATAAATTAGCTAAAAACATATTAAACAGATTAAAGCCGAATTAAGGTTAAAAACCCCACAGTTAAAACAAACCAGCCCCCAGAGGATCAGCACAGCCCGGACTGTGAAAAGAGCCAGGTCTTCAAATCGTGGCAGAAGGTGCGGAGATCGGGGGCAAACCGGAGCTCCAGCGGAAGAAGATTCCACAGAGTGGGAGCTGCCACAGAGTAGGCCCTCCCCCGGGTCGTCGCCAGGCGACATTGAGTCACAGACGGCACCCCGAGGAGACCCCGTCTGTGCGCCCGTACAGGGCAGTTGGTATTTGATGCTGGGAGGAGTCGTTCTCATAAATAACCTGGACCCATGCCATGCTGGACTTTGAATGTTAACACCAAAACCTTGAATCTCACCCAGAGGGCAACCGGAAGCCAATGCAGGTCGCGCAGGAGGGGTGTAATATGGGAGTATCGGGAGGCTCCCATCACTACCCGCGCAGCCGCATTCTGCACCAGTTGAAGCCTCCGAGTGGTATGCAAGGGCAGTCCTAGGTAGAGAGCATTACAGTAGTCGAGTTGGGAAATGACGAGCGCCTGAGTGATTGTGCGCAGGGCATCTCGGTCCAGGAATGGGCGCAACTGGCAGTGTCCTGAAATCATGACCTCATTTTCTGATGGTTTTACTGAAAACTTTATTAAAACCTATTTTTTGGCAAAACCATGCCCACAGCAAACTATTAACAACTACAACATTCACTTAATAACCATAGACTCACTTAATGTCTGCAGCATAAAAGATCATAAAATCAGGCTCCATCACTGTTGTAACTTGAGAGTACTGTCAGACTAAATGTTTGAATTTCAAGCAATTTCGAAGAAATACTGAATTTAAGGTGGTATTGAATTTCATCAGAAATAACATATTTTTAATTGTTGCTGACTTAAGCGCTGTCAATTTTGGTTTTCATTACTGTTTTGTGAGTGCCGACCAAGAATCCTAATATTATAGCTAAAATCCAACACATCTGAAGGACACTGGTTTGGGAAAAGTTACCTTACATTGTTACTAAGCATTGACATGATTTGCTAAGTGCATTTTCACTAAAAAAAATGTTTTTTAAATCTATTTTGAAATGTTTTAGATCCTGAGAATTCATAGCAACATTTGTAGAAGCATTAAATATGGTGGGAAGTTTAGTCTAAGAGATGTGGATCAAATAAATTCATTTTAGAATTCAGAAAAAAAAAGCTATATTCCAATGCCAATTTCAAATCATTCATCAGGAAAAAAATAGAAGTTATTTTTACAAGTAATCTGTTAAGACCCTGTTTTTTGTTTCTTCTCTTTATATATGAAATCACAATATGAAGATGTGATTATGTAATTACCATGCTGTCATGAACATTTTTATTTGGACTGTGTTGTGTATCTTGAGTTGTAGACCCATTTGGTGGGTATGATAGTTGTGATATATAGATGAACACTTCTTATTTTTGTCAAGGGTCCATCTCTTTAGGTGTGTAATTAACCAATTTTAGACTAGTATGGTATTGTTACATATCCGCCTACTTATCACAAGAATATTGTTACTTTGTATGAGGACGCCTTATACATCTTAAAGTGAATCAAAAGAGGTAAAAAGGTGGACTGATCCATTTTTTCTTTTGTTTCTTTTTCTTGTGTAAAGGTAGTTCTCACTTAGCAATCACAAGTGGAACCAGCGACTTTGTCACTAAGTGAGGCAATTGCTAACTGAAACATCATTAGATTGCAACAGATTTACATCACTTTCAATTTGGTCATTAAGCAAGTCACCATGGTTTGAAAACGAGATATCACTTGACCGTGACTTGCAATTTTACTTCCAGCTTCTCCATTGACTGTACTTGTTGGAAGGCAGTTGTGAAGCCTGCTAATCATGGTCATATATGACTGCAGGATATTGGGATGATTATGAGTGCCCAATCAGTTACAAATCACCTGACTCTTGATCCCTTGACAATGGTCCTAAATGCAAGGACTGGTCATAAAGTTACTTCTCCTATGTTGTCCTAATTTTGGATGGTTCCTAACAGTGCAGTCATTAAGCAAGGTCTAGTAAATGGGTCTCATAGAACATTGTTGTTTGGTTTTTCTAAAAAGACTGCAGCTGCTGCATACTTTTCAAAAGCACAGTATGAAAATCAAGGCATCTATATCAATCACGATACCTACATATGAAAGTTTACATTTTGTCTGGTTTTCTTTTTAAAGTGGTCAGGAAAAAAAACACTATTTTGTAGCATAAAGCCACTCAGTTTAGAATTCTTAAAATGTTACCTTTCTATACTACATCTGAATCATCATTCAGGTCACCTCATATTTCATGGAGAAAAGGTGGGAACTATGTACAGGTAGTCCTTGAATTATAATTACAATTGGGGCCAGAATTTCCATTGCTAAGCAAGGTGGTTATTAATGAAGTCACACCTGATTTTACCATCTTTTTGCTACAGCTGTTAAGTGAATCACAGCAGTTCTTAAGTGACTCGCGTGGTTATTAAGCAAATCTGATTATTAAGGGCTTTCCCGTTTGACTCCTTGTTGGAAACTGGCTGGGAAGGTTGCATATACAGTGATCACATCACCCAGGATGCTGCAACCATCGTAAATACATGCTGGTTTGCCAAGTGTCTAAATTTTGATCACATGAATATGAAGATGTTGCAATAGTTGTAAATGTGAGGACCCGTTGTAAGTTACTTTTTTCAGTGCCATAGTAATGATCAGTCACTAAATGAATGGTTGTAAGTCAAGGACTACCCATATTAATTCACATGTTGTGGGCTGACTTTTTTTAAAAAAAACATGCAGGTTAGTAAATTGTTTCTAGAATTGCTATAAATAATCATCTTTATCGATTCAGAATAAATTTTGCCTGCATTCCTCTGCATTTCGTTATTCTTGGGCCTAGTTTGGCAGTTCCAGTATTAAAGTCCAGAACAATATCTAGTCATAGCAGAATAGTAGTAATTTGATTGAGTGTACATTTATGATATGAAGTGAAGCTCTGCTACTATTCTAATCAGTTACTGGACTATTTGATGAGGCCTCAGAATGGAGCATTTCATAACTTCTGTGGCTTCACCAGACAAATTGTGTTGCCTTTATGATATAAAACTCCTGGAGTAAAACCTAGGAAACAACTTAGTCTTGAATTGATGATCTCTCTGATCTGCTAGCTCTTTACTTTAGAAATAATCTGCTGCCTCCACTATAATAATAGCCCTTATGATGAGAGCTACTTTGAATTTCCAAAAGTTTTGAAAGCACTCCAGAAGATGACTTTCTTGGAAAAGCAAAATGGCAGTTTTATATTTTTGAAGTGAAATTGTTTAACCAGTGTTCATTTTCAACATCCATGGCAAGTGGTAGCTTTTGATGGATGAATATAAATGATAAATGATTTGTGCAAGCTGAAGATGGCACAGTAGTAATTATCAGACGAAGCAGATATCTTTCATTTCAAATGTCCACTTGAGAACAGATTTCCAAATGTTAATCAACCTAAAGGAAATTTTGTGAAATCAGACCCAATAGAAAGAAGCCAGATACTGAATTTAGTCCATAGGACACATTTTGGTCTATCAAGTTATGTAACAAAGGACTCCCCTTAATTATATATCAATGTAGCTGTAGTATGATAAATTGTGAGTAATGTTATAATATGAACTGCTACACTGGCCAGGAAGCTGGAGTTCATGGTTATTATTATTTATTAGATTTATATCCTACCTCACTTCCCCCAAAGGGGAACTCGAGGCGGCTGGTTTCATATATGGTTTCCAATTTATGATTCTTTGATTCAAGGTGTTTGCTACTATTTGATTAGCTGATTAATTCAATTATATATACAGTATATATATACCTCTAGATTTACACTTCCAGTATTAATAAATTTAGAACAGAACACAACAGGACAGAACAGAACAGAATAGAATAGAATAGGAGTTGGAAAGGACCTTGGAGGCATTCTAGTCTAAACCCCTGCTTAGGCAGAAAACCCTATACCATTAGTTCTAGGTTGCTTCTCTCCTTGATTAGTTTCCACCCATTGCTTCTTATCTTGCCCTCTGGTGCTTTGGAGAATAGCTTGACTCCCTCTTCTTCATCACAACCCCTGAGATATTGGAACACTGCTATCATGTCACCCCTAGTCCTTCTTTTCATTAAACTAGACATACACAATTCCAGCAACTGTTCTTCATATGTTTTAGCCTTCAGTCCCCTAATCATCTTTGTTGCTTTTCTCCGCACTCTTTCTAGACTCTCAACATCTTTTTTACATCATGGTGACCAAAACTGGATGCAGTATTCCAAGTGTGGCTTTACCAAAATCATTAAGTTGTATTCATATGTGTTGTATTTTAGATATGTTCACCCTTTATATGTTCACAAGTGATAGCAACCATTAGCCATAAGTTAGCTGGAAGCAGATTCAACGGATGCTTTTCTCTGAGTTATTTGAAAACCATCTGTCTGCTTTCTAATGGTCATGCCATGCCAAGCTGGAACAATGACCACTTCTAGCTTTGTTCTCTCTCTGGCTTATTTTGCCTGAAAGTACTTCTAAAGTAGAGTCAGGGTCATACATACAGCCACTGAAGAATAATAAATAGTATACTGTAATTATAGCACTGGGAAAAAGTTAATAGAGGCATTCATGACCAAACCAAACCATGACAGGCAGTGGATGTGTTGTGTGAATGTACCTTTTGGAAGCAATTGTGGTAGCAGATGTACCATAAATGTTAAAATTAAAAATCTGTTTTGTTATTTACAGTATTCACTAGTTATTTACAGTATTCACTATATACAATCCTATGGATATGAACTAAGAATCAAGGCCAAAATAAATGAGGGAAAAATTATTGCCAATTATTTTGCAACACACCTCATTTCAACTTAGTATAAGGATGTTGCCTTACAGGTTGTAAGAACTATAAATAATGTGTAATATTGTGAGATCAGCCATTTATGATGGCTCAGTGGACTCTTCAGCTTATATCAGTATGGAGGAAAATAAATAAGGAAAAATAAGAACAACTTTCAGCATGTATCAAAGGTCTGGTCTATGTGAACTCCGGGTCTGTGGTGAATAAAGCTCCCCTCCTCTGTGAATTAATTGAGGAGGAAGCCATGGACCTGGCGTGCATCACGGAGACCTGGTTGGGGCCGGAGGGAGGGGTCCCTCTGTGTGAGTTATGTCCCCCAGGTTTCCAGGTGCTTCACCAACCTCGAGCCCAGGGGAGGGGTGGTGGGGTGGCCGTAGTTATTAGGGAGACCTTGTGTCCAAGGGAGGTCACTGTCCCACAGATGGGAGGGTGTGAGTCTCTCCTCCTGAGGTTGGGCCCTGGTGGTCAGTTGGGTCTGTTGCTCATGTACCTCTCTCCCAGCTCCGTGCCAATGGCCTGCCCAAGCTGCTTGATGTTCTCTCAGGAGTGATGGTGGAGTTCCCCAAACTTTTAGTGTTGGTGGATTTCAATCTGTCCTCTCTGGATGGGACGTCGAGTTTGGGTTGGGAGTTCATGGCTTCCATGGTGGCTATGGACCTGACTCAAATAATTCAGGGCCCAACTCATGGAGGGGGGAACACACTTGACCTGATTTTCATCTCTGGACAGTGGTGTAATGATCTTGGTGGGGGCTCACCAACTATTCAGCCCCTGTCATGGACTGATCATTATCTCCTGCAGCTGGTCTTCCAGCAGGCCATCCCACATCACTGGGAGGTGGAGCTGACTAGATGGTTCCGCCCGAGGCGGATGGACCCTGAAGGGTTTCAGACAGCGCTTGGGTTATTTCCCACTTCCCTTACCCACAGCTTGGCTGAGACCTTGGCAGAGGCCTGGCAATGGGCTGCCTCAGAGGCTCTTGACTGTGTTGTCCCCTTGCAACTCGTCGCAGATCCAGGTTAGCTCCTTGGTTTTCGAGGGAGCTCCGGGAGATGAAGTGTCGTAGGAGGGGCCTGGAGAGCAGTTGGAGATCCAGTCAGGCAAGTCTGACCGTGCCCAGCTAAGAGCCTATACTAGGACTTATCTGGTGGCGTTGGGAGTGGCAAAGTGTGCCTACTTCTCCACTCTCATTGATTCCACAGATGATCATCTGGCCACCTTGTTTAGGGTCACCCTCTCCCTCCTTCATCTGGAGGTGAGGGAGGACCCTATGCAGGGAAGGGCTGAGGAATTTAGTCAGCATCTGCTGGATAAGATCGCTCAGATTTGGGCTGGCTTGGACTCCAACTGGCAGGGGTCTGATGAAGGAGTAATGGTGAGTCTGGTTATTATTATTATTTTTTAATTCATATTTATATGCTGCCCTTCTCCGGAGACTCAGGGCGGCTTACAATCTTTGGAGCACAACCCAATGTGCTCAGCAATAGCCTCCATTCTATTGTATATGCCTGCTTATTACTAGGGCTTTTGCCCCCCCCCCAAAGCAGCATTTTTACAAAGTCAGCTTATTGCCCCCAACAATCTTGGGTCCTCAATTTACCTACCCCGGGGTGATGGAAGGCTGAGTGAACCTTGAGCCTGGTGAGATTCGAGCCTGCACTAATTGCAGGCAGCTGGAGCTAAGTGCTATGTATTTAACAGCCTGCACCACCAAGGCTCTTTTTAATATGGTTAATACCATCTGGGATGAGTTTGAGCCTGTGTCCTTGGATGAAGTGGACAAGACCATGCGGAGGCTGAGTTCCATCACGTGTTTATTGGACCCATGTCCCTCCTGGCTGGTGTATGCCGCCCAGGAAGTGACACATGGCTGGCTCCAGGCAGTGGTCAATGCTTAGTTGAGGGAGGGATCTTTTCCCACTGCCTTGAAGGAGGCGGTGGTGAAACCCCTCCTTTAGAAGCCTGCCTTGAACCCAGCCATTTTGAATAACTTTTGTCCGGTCTCCAACCTTCGCTTTGTTGTGAAGGTTGTTGAGAGCATGGTGGCTTGGCAGTTTCCAGGGTTCCTGGAGGAAACTGATTACCTAGATCTGTACCGATCGGGCTTCCGAGCCGGTTACAGCATGGAAATGGCATTTGTTGCACTGGTGGATGATCTCTGGAGGGCTCGGGACAGGGGATTCTCCTCTGTCCTAGTCCTATTAGATCTCTTGGCAACTTTTGATACCATCAACCATGGTATCTTATTGCGGAGGCTTGAGGGGTTGGGGTGGGAGGCACCGTTTTATGGTGGTTCTCCTCCTACCTCTTGGGTCGTTCGCAATCGGTTGGCAGGGGGGCATAGGTCAAGCCCGAGACCCCTAACTTGGGTACCCCAGGGGTCGGTCCTCTCACCCCTCCTGTTCAACATCTATATGAAGCCTCTGGGTGAGATCATCCGTGGTTTTGGGGTGAGGTATCATCAATATGGAGATGATACCCAGCTTTACATCTCCACCCCAAACCAAATCAGTGATGCCCTCTCCATGATGTCCTGTTGTTTGGATACAGTGTGGATCTGGATGGGAAGTAACAGACTCCGGCTCAACCCTGCCAAGACTGAGTAGCTGTATGTACCGGTATCCCAGATAACCCAGGATATTCTATCATTGGTCATGGGGGGAGAGGTGTTGCCCCCTGTGGATAGGGCTCGCAACTTGGGTGTCCTCCTGGATATACAGCTCAGTTTGGAGGATCAGGTGGGAGCTGTGACCAGGGGGGCGTTTGCCCAGGTCCACCTCGTGCACCAGTTGCATCCCTATCTGGACCAGGATGCCTTGCGGACGGTTACTCATGCACTTGTTACTTTCCGAATTGACTACTGCAATGCTCTCTACATGGGACTGCCCTTGAGGACCACTCGGAGACTTCAGCTGGTACAGAATGTGGCTGCATGGGTTGTGATGGGAGTATCCCGGTACTCCCATATTACATTCCTCCTGCGAGAGCTGCATTCGTTGCCAGTTGCCCTCCGGGTGAGATTCAAGGTGTTGGTGTTAACATACAAAGTCCTACATGGCTTGGGTCCAGGGTATTTATGGGAGCGTCTCCTGCCAGCATCGACTTCCCATCGCCCTGTACAGTCCCACAGGCAGGGCCTCCTTGGGATGCCGTTGGCCAGACAGTGTCAGCTGGCGGCACCCAGGGGTAGGACCTTCTCTGTGGCAGCACCCACCCTGTGGAATCAACTCCCCTTAGGGCTCTGATTAGCCCCGAACCTCTGTTCCTTCCGCCGTGACCTGAAGACCTGGTTTTTTCAGCAAGCTGGCCTGGACAGAAGTGAAGTGGGATGGGTTTTAACTGTATTAAATTTTATTGGTTTTAGATCTTATTGGACTTGGGGTTTAATTGTGTTTTAATTAACTTTTTTATATTGTGTAATTTTTATATTGTGAGCCGCCCTGAGTCCCTAGGGATAGAGGGTGGCAGACAAGTCCAATAAAAAATAAATAAATAAATAAATAAATAAATAAATAAATAGCACTGTGCAAAGCTTTAGCCTTAGTTCTGCGACTTCTGGCTTTTGTGGTATTAGTCATATCCTTAACATGACCTTAATACAATTTTGTGGCTTTGTATTTACATTTTTTAATTATTTCCTAAAAGAAATGGTAGGTGGTTCTTCACAGCAAAGGCCTAGAACAAGGTTTTGAATATTAAGAGTATGTCATTAAACATGCCAAAACAAGGTAAGGCAATTAGGGACATAGAAAAAGAGGTGGAAAATGTAAGAAGAAGAGACCTTCAAATGCTGATTTCACATCCTTGAAGTCATTTATTTTAAGCTATATTTATAAGCAAATCCCTTAGAAAGACAAATGCTTAGTTGTATAAATTCATAATAACTAAATGTATTCAACTAGATCCTTGTTTTTAGGTATCATATTTTCACAACTTTTAAGGACCAAACCATGCTATGCTGTAGCTCAGACTAATATAATTTGATTCCCCAACATATAATGTAGCCACTTCTTAATGCTGATAGATTGGAGTTTTAATCATTAGGTTTATACATCAAACAAAAAGATTTAGGAGAATTTTGAATGGGGTACATGGGTTGTATATTTTAATTATTTTCCTCTCTCACTTTAATATGTTAAGTTGTCCCCCATCTTCTCAAGCTTTCAATAGCGTATCTTTGTAGAACTTTTCACAATAACAGTCAGGTCTACACAGTGATGTACAGAACAATACAGAGCTGAAACTGAGGCTGGCCTTCTTACAGTTAGTAGAGTGCTTAGAACATTTTTAGTCAGAATGTAATACTTTTTTGTCTTACGTGAACTGCAAATGGAAATGGATGGCATATAAAACTTTAAAATAATTAAATAATTGTACTTAATTGGCTCTGCATTTCTATGGTTCCTTCTCTAGTACCTATACATGAGAGAATGCAGAAGAACTTTAAGAACTTATTGACTAAAATAAAGAAGAGATCATAATAGCTATAGAAAAGGCAAGACCTGAAGAATGGGAAGACATATTTTAGGTCTGATATTTTACAAAGTCTTGATGAAGGTTTTGGTCTTAATATCCCAGCACTTGGATAGGAAAAACTGAGGAATTTCTACCAGTTACTGAGGAAAATGTTGGGTGAGATGGATGTAGTGTCCAACTTGACACAATAAATTTTCCTCCTAAGTTTGATTTCCTGTTCCCTAAAAAGTACATAGATGTTGAATCCTGAATATAATGCAAGAAAACAAGATACCATTGAGAATGAGAGACTGCTATTGAGAAAGATGAAATCACATACTTATCCAACCACTACCTGTAATGAACTTAACATGTTGAATATGCTGCTTAGAAATTAAAAATAAAATATATCTGTGATAGAAGAGGACTCCATAGTGGCTCTCCAGCCCTCTACTGTCTCTTCAGGATTCCCAATGCATCCCTTAATTTAATCTTTCATTTCAGTTTACCCTTTGCTTTTATACTTATAGTTTTATAGAACTACTTACCCATTAAGTACCATAATTAGGCCCGTGTGAACAATTTGCTTGCGGACAGGGAATACACTTTTTTTTGGTAAAATGCTTCTAAGAGTTACAGGCTGTGGGGTCAATGATGTCATTATGCAACTGGAATGGCTGCAGGCATAACTGGAAGGATTTTAATTGCCAAAATGGTATTTAACCTGTCTAAGGTTTAAGGTACTCACTTTGACCCTAAATCCCTCTTCCAACTACAAAAAGGAAGTTGAAAAGCTGAAAAGTTTGATTTTATCCATTTGGGGGATGTTTTGGATATTCTTGAACTGGCAAAGAAGAACAGGGAGTCCATTTCTGACATTTAAAAAAATTCAATAGACTTTTCATGGTGAGTCCACTATAGAATCTGGCAAGACTTTTATTTTGATTATTGATGAAATGTCTTTTTAGTTTGCTTGAACTTAGAGGAAAGTTGATCCTGACTGTAGAAAGGGGTAAGAGAATGTCACTGCACCACAGAAATCCTTCCAACACAGAAGTAAAAGCAAAGGGATGCTCATATTATGGATGCAGTAGATGGTTGAATTACAGAAATAGTTTGCATTGCCATATTTTGGTTTTTTTAAAACTTCTCAGTTAATCCTCTATTCATCTATTAATCCAGGATAACCCAGTTTAGTTTTTGCTGGATCAGCTATGTGTTGTCACCTGCTGGGACTCCCCTAAAGTACTTTTCCAATTATTAAACATAATATTTTATTTTTAGAAAAGAGAACAGAAGCCAGTGTTTAATTGAAAAATGATAACTAAGAAATAGTTTTTGAGAGTCATTTGATGTAGTGGTTTAAGGCACCAAACTAGAAATCAGGAGACTGTGAGTTCTACTCCTGTTCAGCTGGATGACTTTGGACCAGTGACTTTCTCTCAGCCTTAGGGAGAATGCAGTGGCGCACCACTTCTGAAATGGTTGCAAAAAAACTGAGTGAACTTGTCTAGACAGTTGCCAGGAGTTAAGAATGATTTGAATATATGTGCGCGCGCACACACACACACATACTGTACACATAGGTTTAAATTAAAGAGAAAACATTTACGAAGAAAGAGACAATATGAAGTATTGAATCGGCATTTAATTTATTGACCATAAAAGCAACAATGAAATGAGGAAAATCAAGAGTGAGAATAGATTTGTACAAATAGTTGTATTTATTCTTAAATTTAGATCAAGGCTAAAACTGAACAAAGCCATAGTATTGGGCAATTTAGTGATATGAGAGAACATTAACTGTTCTCCCAGCAGATTATAGCTCCAAATCCTTATGAATTGTATTTTGCTACTTTTCTCAAAAGGCTAATGAGATGGAAATAGAATAGCCTTTATTGCAACCTGGTGCCCTGTAGAGATGTTCGATTACAATTCCCACTATTGCGAGCCAGCATGGTTTATTATTCTCGGGAAGAAAATAGCTTGAAGGCCAGCAACAAGACCTGTTCTTCATCTTACCAATGGATAAGACATGGAATTATGGATTTAAGATATAAAAAAGGCAAATCCCAGTGAAATCTTAGGAAAAAGTTCCCAGAGATATAAATGAAACAGTGGGACCAATTTTTAAGGAAGATGATATATTTCCATTCCAGCATGTGTTCAAGCAGAGACTGGATAGCCATTTGTTCAAAATGCCTTAACTTGGATTTCTGAATTGGGTTGTGTGGAGAACACTGAAATCTAAGGATTCAAATGGTATATTGAGGAATGGGTAAGGAACTTTACCATAGTTTTACATTCAAACTATATGAACTTTCAGACTGAAAGTGAAAAAGAATGTTTGTTATTTGGATAAAGTTTGATTCTGAAGTAGTAAAACACTAAAATCTTATTCCAAATGACACTTCATCAATAGTGCTTTTCTGTACTCAAGATGGACAAGCAGTTACTGTCAACATAAGGCCTGCAGAATAATACACTGAAACTAACAAAAATCTATTTTTGCAAGAAAAATAAAAGTTTTCCTGCTACGCCGCTTCCAGAAAGGATAAGTTAAATATATTAAAGGGAGGACTGTTATTAATTTGGGCTGTTTTCCACAGGAATAATAGGGTTTATGGGAACTAAATTCCTGTTAAAGTACATAGTGTAAGTTAATTGTTTGTATGAAAAAAATAAATGGCTGCAGATCAGATTTGAATGCTTTGTTTACAAGCAGGAAAAAAAGGCAAGCATTTCAGAGGATATACCATTTTGAAATATGCAGCCCAGATAGGCTATTTAAACATGTATGGAGGATGGATTATACATGAGTCTTTCATTATGGATATGTCAATGGATATCTATTAATTGGATAGTTCAGTCAATAACCTGACCACTGAACAAGCTTGAAAAAGTTTGATTTGTTTATACTTGTATATAGGTAAAACTCTAAAAATGATCCGGGCTCCTATTATTAATAATTGGGAAGAGGTGATTGATTCCCCATCAACAAATTAGCAACAGGGAAAAATGGCAAGGATGCCCAATGCTATTCACAGAAAAAACCTAGTAGCTAAATGTTGTTTTGTATGGGCCTTATTTTGCTTGCCTACGGGATCAAATTTATGTATAAGCCACTCAGAGTTGCTTTGCAGAGTGAAATGGGCAGCATATAAATTTAATCAATCAATCAGAATTTATTCACTATCTTTTATCATTGTATTTATTTAATTTGAAAGCCATGTAAGTTATGTAAATGCATCTTTTGAAACTTATGTGGACAAATCAAGAAGAGTGAAATAAAAACAAAAAGTGTTTGGGTCTAGACTCCAAAGTAAAAGGTTATTTTTATTAAGCTCTTCTTTTTTAATAAATTGATTTTCCTCTATAATTCCAGCTAAAGTCCTAAATCTAGTACATTTCATTTTAGCTAATCAAAATGAAATTAGTATGAAGCTCCTCGTAGCTGGCAAGACCAAGTAAGCAAGAACTACACAAATTTCAGTATGCGAATGTTACCCTGAGGTAAATACTAAATGCTTGGAAGTGAATGGGAATTTCCCAAATGGATTTAAGGTGGAATCTCTTTGAACACTTTGAAAGGCAGTTTCCCACATCTCTCCTCAGCTGGGCTGAGTCACACTTAGAAGATAACCTGTCAACTGACTCACTCACTGCTATCTCCTCCTTTCCTTTTCCAGTCTTCCCATAATCTTTCACAGCCTGAGGAGCAAACTCAGAGACATCAAAATCCTTAGAGCTGCAAGTTCTGTATCCATGACTTAAGATTTTGTATTCATATGTAGCTGTATGTTTTGTGAGACTCCAGAGTTCATAAGAGACAAGTCTGTAGTTCACTAACTATACCACTACAGATGAGAGATAAAGGATCCTGATTGTGAATCTTTCCCCCAAAATCTTTCCTAGAAGTACAAATATTATAGCCAGGTTAAGTAGCAGAAAAAAAGTTCAGCTTTCAGAAGTATAAAATTTTATAATCTATATTCAGAAAGATTTTGGTGACTTGAAGTGAATAATTCTGTTTTATACATTCTAATTTTGCCATCTTATTGTTCTGCTATGTAGATGAAGTATAAGCTAAACACTATTGCCAAATTTTTTCCTATGTCAACTAATTCTTGAGCTTGTTTTGAGACTATGGTCTTCAGATTTATTGGGGAAATTGTTTTTTTAAGCATTAGAGTATCACTTCCTCATCCCTAATCGTTAGTCATGCTGGTGCCACATTTGTACTATTGTACTTAAAAGATTCCTAAGGTGAAGTTGTCATATAGCTCTTACAGCCAGATACATGGCTATATTTAAATAAGAAATATGAAAAATAAACCTGAAATAAGATTTAAAGTCATTTCTCTTTAGCCCTGCTTGTGGATTTTCTAAAGGCCTTCAGTTGGCTATTATAAGAAACAGAATGGTGTAGAATTTGGCTGATCCAGCAAGATATTCTTGTGTTCTTATGTGTCTGATTGATGTCAGAAACAGTACTGAAGGAAGGCTAGTCTTTAGAAAAAGGAATTAAAATACTATTCTCCGGGGCTGATGAGGTTGAGGAAATAATTTCTTGGAAAGTCTCTGAAATCTTATATCCTTTATTGCTTCTTGTCACATATTCCTTTATGAAAAATAAAAGAAGAAACAAAGAAATTTCCCATGATATACCTGTTCTTTTATTAGGGTGAATAACATCATGGAGGACCACTGTGTTAAGAAGATAAAAAAGTCAGAAGAGCAAAATAAAAATTATTGTATTACATTCCATCCAAACTTTGAAACATTGAATTGGCTATTTGTGAACATTCATGAACAGGTTTCTGTTTCATATAGAACTGCTGGTTTAAAGGCTGAGACATTTAAACGGAATTTGTTTTATTTATACCAAGCCCTCAAATCCCAAGTTCTGCAAACTACCATTGATAAGACCCAATGTGACACAATGGTTAGAATGCAGTACTGCAGGCTACTTCTCCTGACTGCCAGCTTCCTGCAATTTGGCAGTTCGAATCTCACCAGGTTCAAGGTGGACTTAGCCTTCTATCCTTCTGAGGTCAGTAAAACGTAGACCCAAATTGTTGGAGACAATATGCTGACTCTGTAAACAGCTTAGAGAGGGCTGTGAAGTGGAAGTCTAAGTGTTATTGCTATTGCTATGCTTTTCAGTAATTTCTCCACAGTGCTGTTTTCACTATTCATTTGTGCTGGTTTTATTCCTTTATGCTGTATCAGTATGTCTGGGATGAAATAATTAATATAATGTCACTAAAAAGCACAGCAAATCCAGTAGCATAAGGTGTTGATATTGACATGGATGAACAAAGATAATTAGAAGTTTTTTTTTAAACTTCTTTGTTTAGGTATGGTCATATGATGGTACAAGACAATTGACTAGATGGAGAGGAATACATCTGGTTCTCAGACAAGGACATCATTTTCAATACTGTGGGAGAACAAGGTGAAAAGGGATATCGGTAAACAGATATTCTTTTCTTCAACATTTTCACTGAAAATACATCAGAAAACAATGCTAACTCATTATCCAGTATCACCAGGTTCAAGGTTCTAACTTTAACATACAAAGTCCTTCACGACATGGGTCCCTATTATTTAAGGGAGCGACTGCTGCCGACATCAAACACCAACCGCCCTGTACGATCTCACAGACAGGGGCTCCTTGGGGTCCCGTCAGCCGGACAGTGCCGGCTGGCGGTCCCCCGACGACGGGCCTACTCTGTTGCGGCCCCGGACCTCTGGAATCAACTTCCCCTGGAGCTTCGCCTGGCCCCTGACCTCCGCACTTTCCGTCGCGACCTGAAGACCTGGTTGTTTAACCAATCCGGGCTGTGACCCTGGGGTGGGGTGGTCTTTTTAGAGTTTTAATTCTGCAATTTTAGTGTTAATTCGGCTTGATTGTTTAATTTGTTTTTAACTAATTTATTGTTGTGTGTTTTTATTTTGTAAGCCGCCCCGAGTCCTTTTGGAGAGGGGGCGGCATATAAGTCGAATTAATAAATAAATAATAAATAATACTTCTGAGAAAAAATTAATTATATCCTAAGAAAAATAGAATAACAGAGTTGGAAGGGACCTGGAAGGTCTTCTAATTCAACCCCTTGTTCAAGCAGGAAATTCTATACTATTTCAGACAAATGGTTATCCAATATTTTCTTAAAAACCTCCAGTGTTGGAGCACCCACAACTTCTGGAGGCAAATCATTCCACTGTTTAATTGTTTTATCTGTCAGGAAATTTCTCCTTAGTTCTAAGTTGGTTTTCTCCTTGATTAGTTTCCATCCATTGTTTCTTGTCTTGCCTTCAGGTGCCTTGGAGAATAGCTTGACTCCCTCTTCTTTGTGGCAGCCCCTGAGATATTGGAACACTGCTATCATATCTCCCCTAGCCCTTCTTTTCATTAAACTAGACATCCAATCCCTTCATATGTTTTATCTCCAGACCCCTAATCATGTTTGTTGCTCTTCTCTGCATTTTTTCTAATTAAATAAAGGTTACCTAAAATAATTCTTCCTATTGCATGAGTAATTTATAATTCCATCTCACTCAGAGATTTCTGAATTCTGCACAGGAGGATAGACTTAAGGATAGAAAAGTGCATCAATTTATTCCAACTTAGTCTTGGAGTAGAAAGGAGGAGGTTATCATAAGAAAGAAAGGAAAAAGAGGGATTTGCTGCAATTTTGGAGATAAACAATGAGTGAAGATTACATATAAAGTAGATTTGCTGTATTTCCAGACATGAAATATACAACAGCCTAAATGTTTGTTGTTACATTTGTAATACTAAAAATGTTAGTGTTCTGGGTAACTGAAGCAGTCTGTGGCTCTCTCTTGTTTAACTTCTTAATATTGACAACATCTGGGTAGTGCTATATACCACAGTGACAGAAAAGCTTAAATAAACCATAATAGGCACAATAGGATACTAAGTGAGTCTCATAAGGGCTACAAGAGTCATTACCTTTCTGTTAATAATCCTTGTTATGTGTTAATGTTTGTACAGGTAGTCCACAATAAACAAGAGATATATTGCTCCAAAGAGACCAACCCATTTTATCACCTGAAGACATTTCAGATTAAATAGCCCTTGCTGTAATAAAACTGTAAGATTGCAAAGGACCTACAATGGCCTAATTCTCCAAAAATGTGCATTCTCTGAAGCCTCCATTAATCCAGTGTATTTGAGAAACAATGTGGATGATGTGGAGTGAAAAGGATGCCGATTAGATCAGATCATGACACAGTTTTATTTGAACAATTCTCTGTTAGGGAGCCAGTATTTTATAGCAATTATGACTGAGTAAAGTCAAGATCAAATTTCTACCTGACAATACATTTTATGGACTATCTAGAGCAAATCAGTATTTCCCATTATCTCTCCAGCTGAAGATAAGAGCCTTGAAAAATGATGGAACATCATTTAAAAAAAAACAAAAACAAAAAAACAGTATTGTGCAATGATCTAATTGCCACCTTATAGAATTAATTCTTATGAATCAAAATTCATTTGTACATTAGGTATATATTCCTAGATGGTATTTAGGGAAGTAAGCTGAACCTTATTGGAGAGGACAAGCTGAATGTCTCTTACTTGCTGTTAAGTTTGCATGAAGAGTCAGACGCGAAGAGCTTCAGTGAAGAGTTTATTAAGTGACTACAGCTCGAATGGACCCAACTTGGCTGGGCTACGGCTGCTTCTTATAGCCAGCAGCCATAGTTGCCAGCCAATGGGAGTGCAGGGTTTCTTCCTGCACTATTTAAACCAATACCATTTGCCATTTTACAAGAACAGTTCAAATAAACCAATAACATTCAAACCTACATACATAACACCCCTCCCCACTAGGTTCAGTCCATACCAAACCCCAACCTATCTAATGTATTCTTTTAAATAGGTGGGGCTCTTACGTGTACGTTGAGACCTTCGTGGTTCAGAAGTTTTAACGTTCTCACCCAGTGAGAGGGGAAATGTGTCTGTTGACATTTCCCTAGTTGGACTTCCTGTGAAAGAAGACCCTGTTTGATTGTTAGAATCTGGTCTCTCCTCCCAACCCATCTCCAGCCCAATGTCAGCACCCAAGTCAGGTACTGATGTGCAATCTTCCACTTGTAAGGATGGATTTTGGCATTGTGACAGGTTTTGGGATGGTTCCTGTCATAATGGCTCGTTACACATGGGGTTGATTCTTACTTGCTGATTTTCCTCCTGTTCCTCCCCTTCCCCCCTAGAATTGACATCAGGTGAGGGAACTAGAGAGAGACAAGGGCGATGTTCCTGAGGGAACCTGGAACTAAGTTGATCAATGTGCCTGCTCCAGAGGAGTCCATCCTCTGTTTGTACCCTGTAAGAACGAGGGCCTGTGATCTGAGTTATTGCAGCAGGAATCCACAAAGGTTCACCTATAAGATTCTTAGCATACACAGAATCACCCACACTGAATGTACAAACTTTGGAAGTGGAATCCAGTGGTGCGTTGGGTGCGTAAGTGGGATGAAGGCGGTCAAGGGAAGACCTAAGTTTCCTACCCATCAACAACTCTGCTGGGGATAAGTTATTAGATGGGCTAGGAGTGATGTGCTGGACACTAAGAAGTTTTTCAACCTTCTCAGTGATGTCCCCAGGACCCAGTTGCTGGAGCTTCTCTTTGGTAAAACGTACCATGCGTTCAACCCGCCGTTAGCGAAGGGTGCCCAGGGGCAGTAAGGGCATGTCTGATACCCTGTTGTGCTAGATATGATTCAAAAATGTTAGATGTAAATTGAGGGCCATTGTCAGAGACAAGAACATCAGGTAACCTGTGAGTTACAAACAATTTTCTGAGCTGCTTGATGACAGCATCAGTTGTGGTGGATGTCATGGGAAACACCTCTAGCCATTTGGAATATGCATCTACTATAATAAGAAAAGTGTGCCCTCTAGTAGGACCTGCAAAATCAATGTGGATCCTAGACCATGGGCCCCTAGGACATTCCCATTCCTGTGTGGGGGCGTGAGGTGGGGCAGGCCTGACTACCTGGCAATTGGGACAAGATGCAACCCAGTTTTCAACCATTTTGTCAATACCTGGCCACCATGCATAACTCCTGGCCAATCCCTTCATCCTTACAATACCAGGATGACCCTCATGTAACATTTCCAAAACCTCTCTTTGCAGTTTTGCAGGAATAACCACCCTGTTACCCCACAAAATACATCCTCTTAATACAGATAATTCAGTTTGCCTGGACTTAAAAGGTTGGGCAAGGTGAGGTAGATCTTGAAGTGCCCAACCTTTCTTAATCCAGCCTATAACAGGAGCCAACACAGTGTCTTTGGCAGTCTCTCTGGCAATTTCAGCAGCATGAACTGGAAGCTTGGCAACAGTTTCTAGGAAAAAGGTGTGTGCTTCAGGTTCAAAGTCCTCCTTGTGGCAAGGCAGTGGGCAACGACTCAGTGTATCAGCATGTCCAATGTCCTTGCCAGGCCTGTGAATCAGTTTGTATGAATAAGCTGCAAGAAATTCAGTCCACCTCAGCATTCTTGGTGACAGGATAGTGGGTGTAGGTTTGTCTCCTGCCACAATGCCTAACAAAGGTTTGTGGTCTGTAACAATGGTAAATGTCCTGCCATACAGATATTCATGAAATTTCTTGACAGCTACAACAACTGCCAATGCCTCTTTGTCCAGTTGGCTATAATTCCTCTCTGCTTTGGTCAAGGTGCGAGAATGAAATGCAATAGGGGCTTCTCTCCCACTGGGAAGTCTGTGGATCAAACCCCCACTCCAAAGGGATGCATCACAAGTCAGTACAACAGGCAAATTCTCAGAGAACTGTATCAGTACAGCATCAGATGTGATTAGTCTCTTAATACTGTTAAATGCTGATTGTTCTTTCCTGCCCCAGATCCAAACAGACTTCTTATCAAGTAATCTGTGCAAAGGTTCAGCAATAGTTGCCTTTTGAGGTAGAAACATGTGATAAAAGTTAATAAGTCCAAGGAAAGCTTGCAAATCTGTTTTGCATTTAGGTTTAGGGGCTTCTTTGATTGCTTTAACCTTGGCATCAGTAGGGTGGATGCCATGCTTGTCAATCATGTAGCCCAGGAACTCAACCCTGTCTGTCTTAAGTGTGCATTTGTCTTCCTTGACTTTTAACCCCGCTTTCCTGAATCTGGTGAGGACTTCTCTGAGTCTTTCTTGAAGCTGAGTGTCATTTTCAGCAGAGATTAACACATCATCAAAGTAAGGCACTACCCAGGCAGTCCTTGGAGCATTCTTTCCATAAGGCTTTGAAAAATGCCTGGTGCCACTCTGACTCCAAATTGTAACCTTTTACATTTGAAGGCACCTCTATGAGTCACAGTGGTTTGGGCCTCTGCAGTGGCATCATCAACTGTTAGTTGTTGATATGCCTGTGCCAAATCCAATTTGGCAAAGACTGTACCCCTGCCAAGTGAATGTAACAGATGATGCACAACTGGTACTGGGTATGCGCTCTGCTGCAGCGCATGGTTCAGTGTCCCCTTATAGTCTCCACAAATTCTTACTGACCCATCAGCCTTGACTGGTGTGACTATGGGCGTTTCCCATCTGGAGTGATCAGTGAGCTCTAAAACTCCTTGAGCAATTAATTTGTCTAATTGTGCATCAATTTTTTCCTTTAAAGCAAATGGAACCCTCCTGGGCTTTAAATGAATTGGGGGCACCTTGGGATCTAGGTTGAAAGTGATAGGGGTCCCCATATTCTTGCCCAGTCCTTCGCTGAAGACCTCTGGAAACTCAGACTTCAAGGCCTCCTCCCATTCAGAGTTGCTCACGTGATTGATGCCAGTCACCTTGATGCCTAGTGGCTTGAACCACTCAAGTCCCAGCAAGCTTGGGCGATCCTTGTCCACGATGGTCAGTGGCAAACGTTTGGTGTGGCCTTTAAACTGCACATTGAAATCTCTTGCTCCAACTACTGGAATCTTGTTCCCTTGGTAGTCTTTAAGAGTCAGTGCTTGCTTCTGGAAATGTTTCTTCTGAATGTTGGGAAGTAGCCTGTGAATAGTGTCCCATGACACCATAGATAAATAAGAGCCTGAGTCCACTTCCATTTGGCAAGGCCTTCCTTCAATGAACACCTTCAAGTGTACTTTTCTGCTTCTCAAGGGTGAAGAATGACCAATGGTGATTGTTTGATGAGTTTCATTCTTCCCATTTGCTTCTGAATTGCGCCCCATCTTTTCAATTAAGTTGTTGGCTTAAAATCCTTTTCAGGAAATTTCTTCCTACTAGGTGGAGTTCTGGATGATTTGCAGACTCTGGCTAGGTGACCCCTTTTCTCACAACGTAGGCAGATGGTGTCTAAGAACTTGCATTCAGTGCAGGGGTGCCCCCCCCACAGCCTCTGCAATAAAATTCTTGCCTTTTTCCAGGGTCTTTCCTTTTCTTCTCCATTCTGAGTCTAAAAATTCCTTCCTCCACCTCACTGCAATCTGAATCAGAGTCTATTTGCTCGCAATGGGTTGTTGTGGATTTTTCCACATCAGAATGGCTTGAGGCCTGGCTTGAGGCCTTGTTAATCTTTTTCATGGCCTCCACTGAAGACTTGGTGGCTTCCGCTGAAACAGCTTCTTCTATGGCCTCCTTAAACGTGATCTTAGGTTTCATTAACAGTTTGCTTTGTAAGACCTTATCTTTGAGGCCTAGGACAAACCAATCACGCATGGCCTCTTCTA